>WURS02005335.1:0-12624 GCA_011762765.2 Rhinocypha anisoptera
ATGTGTCGAAACCTAGGTCGTGTTAAAATAAATATCGAGTGGAATCACAAGTGTTTTTACTTACCCTACTTCATTCCTCAACTAATTCCCATTCTTGTGTTAAGATAGTTGGTGCTATAAGTTATGTAAACGTGACCAACCTTTTAAGACATGACTTCTTATTTTAAGGAGCTACTTCTACTACAGTAGTCTGTCTCAAGCCACAGAAAAGGTGACAACGGGAACATTGTAATAAGTAAATTGATCTTATTGTAACTAAACTGTTACATAATTTCAATGCATATCTCAGTTAATTATTTGTGTGGTATAAATTTGAATGGCATTCTCAGTTAATTATTGTGTGTTCAGAAAGTATATCAATGTCAGGTATTCAAGGATAAAATGCAACTCACTCTTTTCAGGACAAAAAGAAAAACTATCGCAATATTTATTTGTATTGGTACTAGGGAATGAGGGGAATAAAGGTTTGATTCAATAATTTAAAACATTTTTCTACATGACACATTGCGACCCTGAAATGATCATAACAATTGCAATATATAAGGATAGTGGGATATATAGATGCATAAAACTCAATAAATGATGGGTACACAAAAAATCATGGAAAACACCATGTAAAATAAAATCAAATGCTTCAGGCTACATTTCATGCAAATTTAGATTTGTATAGAAAAATACAATATCATAACTATTTCTTAACACGTATTTCACCAATTGCCCAACATTAAGCAGCACAATATTCACTTAATTTGTCTCTTTAAGAAATCAAACACTTTGAACTTCCACATAAATTATGTGGAAGTAAAAAGTGTCTGATTTCTTAAAGTCATGAAGCAGTTCCACAAAGTAATGCCTGAAACAATTTCTTAATTTGTCTCAATGGAATAGGAAGTTATGGAAAACATAACATCAATAGTATATAAGGAATACATGTAATGCATACTAACAATCTGTTTGATTCCAAAAGCAAATCAAAATTACATGAAAAACCTTAGTATCTTTTATAGATATTTAATTTTATGCCATTTTTCAGTTCCTTGCTAACCATTCTATCATAAAAACAATTATGATCGATTAGAATGTACTTAATGCCTGTGAAGCATCATTTAAATATTTTAGAGCTACATTAAAAATAATGCATTTACATGCACATGAAAATATCATCTGATGATATCATTGGGGTGGGTTAGTCTAACTTTCTTACTATAAATACTCCTCATGTTATTTGAAGATGTGCTTACCTAAGTCTACTTATAAACAGAAATTTTTAGACACATGGCAGAATTGTTTGAGCAAATATACCACCCTAACATAAAATATAGTCAAATAATTATGTACTTCAAACACAGGTCCCAACCTTTAGGAGGAAATTTATAAACATGAATTCTTATGTAGAAATCAATATTTTCTCATTAAAAACAGCTCACATTCCAGTGAACAACATGTATGTGTTACATAAATGAATAGGCCACAAACTCTTCCAGAATTACTTTCAGGTGGAGACATCTGATTAAATAGGGATAACAATAAGCAACTAAATGTAACACTGTGTACTTTTATGCATAATTATTTTTACTCTTTATAAAATATTAAAAGAAGCCTAATGGAAGACTGGGAAGAATTAATTGTATATATTAGCCAACACCAAAGTTTGTAGGTTCTCCTTCCAACAAATCAAACTTTTTAATTAGTCCAGTCAATACACCCATACCAGACCATGCTAGAAATTTCTGTAAAAGTTCTGTGATCTCCTTCTCTAAGCAAACACTCCCTCTCTATTTTTATGACACTTTCAGCTTACCTTCCCACTTGGACATTACTTATTTTCCTATCCAACTATCCTAATGCAATGGAAGAATGCACAATGCAATGAAACAAGGCAAATGTTTCCCGGTGAACTAAAAGACCTGCATTCCATCACATACTTTTTCTAGTGAAAATTCATTCATCCCATTAATGGACAGGAACACTGAAGCATGACAAAATGACATACAGAATCAATCATATCATCAAAGTGGAAATGTTATTTCAAAGCAATTAACAAATGATAAGATCTGATAAGTGAAAGTTATATCGCCTGACACCACAGAATTCCTCAACCAAAAACTACTAACACAAAATTATTAGGTATGTGCCATTATGTTATCTTATAAATATAAAGCACCATGAGACCATTGACCATTAAAGTGCAAATGAAACCAATGCTTACAGGGAAAATTAAAACCTTTACTTTAGTGATGTAAGATAAAACAACTGTTCATTCATAAGGGAATAATCATTATCCTCAAATCTATAGGAAGAGGAAATTCATTATATATTAAACTGCATTTAAAAAATGTGCAACTTTTACAGAGAAATTAAATGATTTTAACATAAAAGGCATATGAAACCATGGAGGAAAAACTATTAAGTAATGATGAGTTATGTGGAAGAGCTAAATATGTTATACATGTTGAGATTGAACAGACAGTCTATAAGAAGGCATCGGCACATGCACACAACAATAACATACAATCAGGCTAGAATTTTGTTTCACACAAAACGTCAAGAAAGCTACTAAAGTCAAAACAACAGCACATTATCCATAAATTAAGAAATAACATTTTCTTTAACTACGTTTAAAGGAAAAACAAAGGCAAAAGAAAAATGTGGTTCGTAAGGAAAAAATTGGTTTGAATGCAACAAGAATGCAATGAGAGAAAAAAAAGAGAGTTCGACCTTTTCACTCGTATCTTATTATTTTTACATTCCACATGCAAATTTCAAACTTAATAAGACCCTACTAAAGCAAGCTTCATTCACATAACCCTTCTCACCTACACGTATGCAGCATTTGTATTTTGAGTGGTTACTTGAAAGTTATCTGGATGCACTGATTTCAACCTCAAACAATACGTAAAAGCAACAAATCCCTTTGGCTACCTGGGCCATGATCAGATGTATAGATGACAGTAGCACTTTGACGAGCTGTGTAAGGGGAACTCCTCGTCTCCACCATGGGGTCATAGTCGGCTATCTTTCCTGGCTGATGGTGGTGACCATGGTGGCTATACTGCACCACAGATGGTTGCTGCTGCTGCTGGTGGTGCGTCTGGGGTTGGCCACGATAATGAGTATTGTTGTTACCTGTCCTTTGTGGTTCGTAGTGCTGCGGATGGTGGTGGTGGTGTTGTTGTTGTTGTTGCTGCTGCTGTTGTTGTTGTTGTTGCTGTTGTTGTTGCGGAGTTGGCTGTGGTGGTGGAGGCTGATGCTGCATAGTGGTATGGTGGTGGTTGTGGTTCTGGTGGTTCGGCTGATGGTTGACTGGGGGGGCAGAATGAGGAGGGGGTGCCATTCCCCCTCCTCCTCCCCCATCACTACCCATCCCCGACAACACCTCCTCCTCTGAGCATTGGGACAAAGCAAGGATGTGATAGGTCAAAGGGCTAGCCATATGGGACAAACACAAGGACTAAGACCACTAAGTATTCAAGCCATTTCTGGAGCCTTAAATCAAAGTAACACTGCCAGAAGGTGAGACGCAATCAGCAAAGCAAGGGGAATACAGAACACAAAACAAGCATAGATAAGATTTATTTATTTAAAGGGACAGTATATAGCCACAGAGCAATAAAATGTTTGCATACTTTACTGACCTATATAGTGTGGAAGAATGAAATATCTAGCATTAAATTTTTCAACAATAAAAATTAAATTTTGAGTGAATTTTTAATAATTGCAGAGTATTTTAAGAATATGCAGGATAAAGCAAATACTAATTACACATTCTGTTTACAAAGAATGTAAAACTAGTGAGTAAACAATTAAATTCTGTCGATGAAAATGGGTTTATATTAAGATTACCAATTAAATAAATATAGTATCAAATAAATGTAGCAATGCATTTGAGTTCTAAATCAAGATTCTAAAAGATGCATGTTTTTTTTTTTATCTACTGGGATCTCAATATTTCCTACAACCTCAAATAAAGTTGACAAGTACACAGAACGAATTAGAACCGCACAAGACAACATATAAAACCACCAACTCCAAAAAGCACCATAAAAAAACAGCAAAGAATGTTTGGAGGACAGTGATATCTGTCCAGGTCTACTGAACATTATCTCTCTGATGGTCTTATGACCTTGGTAACTGCATTTTAATGCTGTAATTATTGCCTCCCAGCACAATTAGAGAAAATGTTCAGCCAACAGTAGTTCTACTGTGGCTTGGGCAAACATGTAAGTGCTTGTGCCATTCAAAACAAAACAATTGACAGTAACAAAAATACGACACCATAAGCAGTTAGTATGGTAACAGAGATAAAGGCAAAATGGATGAAACATCACAATTCAAATCTAAATGAGATTTCTCAATTAAATACCAAACTGATGAAACACACTGGTGTGCCAAAAGAAACCTTTTTAGCATAATACTGGTATATGGTAATGAATATGTGATAATTACTTTTCAGATAACTAAAACCTTTCATGATATAAGTCTCAAGAAAAATACATCAGTTTAAATACATAACAATGAATTATTGTACCTGACTAACTACACTCAAATGGAAATATCTTCATGATGTAGAATTATTTAAATTGCACAGATTACAACAATGAATACAATAATAAAGATGAATTGGAGGGAGACAGTCAGTTAATTATTAGGACATTAAGTGATTGTCTTTAACTGAGTGAAAATAAAGAATTAGTAAAAAAAAAACTGCCAGTAGACCCATACCAATGCATCCTCTGTCCCACCACCCACAAGATATGAGTATGACAAAATGGAAGGAGATGACTGATTTGGGTATCCCTATTAAGCTACTCCCAGCTGAAAATTAAATGAGACTCATCTACAAACCTGTGTGATACCATAGTTATATCCAAGAAATTATTTTTTTAATGTAACCATTCGTTAGAGTTTGATGAAATTCAAGGTAATAATTAATTTAATTAGTCTAAAATCCTCTTAAGTAAAGGGTTCTTTGAATCATTGAGTTTTATTGCTTGATTCGCCATCTATCTTCCCAAATAAATCTCAATTTTCAAAACCGTCTCTTTAATTTTCCTAGTATACATTCAGTCACTAAATCCTATCACACAGACATTTACTAACTGACATTTGCCTCAAATTGGCCCTTCATCTTCCATCACCTTCCTCAATTTGTTTTGGATAAATTTTATACTATCATTCTAGATAGACGCTCCACTTCATCAGACAATCTTACATGTCTGACTGATGTTGTAGGTCAGCTGAGGTCTCTAGAAGATACTAGTTAACTTTATGAGATTCCCTTTTTTTTCCAATCCCTAAATTATGCTTTGCCCTTAATAGTTTTCAAAGTCATTTTTTACATATGATATTTTCCCTCTCTCCAATTTCAAGTAATCACCATGATCCACAAATCATAATGTTAGCCCAGAGGCAAGCTCCTCAATTCTTTCCCTGAAATCCCATTCTCATCTTGGCAATTGACGAATCTATTTAATCTTGATCTTTGGCAATATTTTCACATATGTTACTTCTTTTTAACCTTCCACGTATACATTCATGTCTTTTGTTTGGATCCTTAATACCGAAATTATTTAAAATATTAAATTAAATCATGCTTCTATCCATGAGAAACATATATTATTTTTTGGGAGTTTTATATAAAAAATAACCAATTAATTCTCTAAGATTTTTCTCTTCTAACGATTTGGATTTATAATTATACATGCATTCTTAACTTAATATTTCATAATATACATTGGAGTTCTGCAGAAACCATATACTAAATTTGGATTCATATTTTTGTTAAGAATTCTAAAATAGAGCCTAGAAAAAATAGGTTTTAGCAAATATATATTCAATGAGTACTCACCTAGCGGCTCTCCATTTTCACCAGTCATAGCCCTCTTCTGCTCCATCACTGCTTTCTTTTCCAAATCGCCATGATAAGCAACATTACTATCATACAAAATTATAATTAGCACTCAGTGGCAAATAAATTATGATATTTTTACAAAAGTTAAGTCATGCACAAATGATTATGTAGATACTACCTTATAATCTTGGAATTCTGCTTTATTCTAAGTGTCTCTGGGTCATCTGCAACTTGAGTGAACTTCCCTTTGGCCTTTTCAAATTCTGCATGGTACATTACCTATAAAAGACAAACATAATTCTATATTCTGTGCTATTTCAAGTTAGGTTTAGCTGTTAGGCCCTTCAGACCATGAGGAAGGGTACACAAGGTTGGGAAGGAAGGGCAGGAGGAAGTCAAGGCTCATAAGAGCCTCTATCACTATTAATTAATATACCACGTAGAATAAAACAGCATAGTACATAGGTAATATATCAGTTTTGCAAAAACATCAAGATTACTTTCATTCTTGGAGAGCATATTATCTTGGATAATCTGACCATTATCATTAACATTCAAACACTTTACTGTGTTTTTTGTGAATTGTGAAGCTTACATTACTGAGGTCAGAAACAGAACAACATTTTTCATATCATATCTTATACAACTACAAAATTTTCTGTGCTACATAAAATATATAGCCACATAACTACATTATTATTGTATTATATATTTATAATAGAATTTGTTGAAATTAAATTTTTTATAAAAATTCTGCATCCTAACCCCTTGAAAACTTATTAATTCTTTTGTTTACACTTTTTCCCATTAAACAGTGTCACAAATCTCGAAGAACTAAAACACTGTATTTCCACATATGTACATATAGGGAACAAATAAGATTATTCTACTACATACTTTGTGAAATCATTCAAAAGTATTTACAATAAAAATATATGAAATACCAATATAATATAAAAATATACAAATCACATTGTATTAAAATTTAATTCTAGTTTGAGTACCACATTAACTGAAGTGCTAAATGTTTAGTCACAAGGGATCATAAAGCTTAGTTCAATAGACTTCGACTCGACTTGGTTAAACCACATTATGAATGGGGAAATTAAACTTTGTTGGTTTCACAAAAAATTTTAATACATCACTACAACCGGTTTCATCTTTTTTTTGTGAAACCGACAAAGTATATTTTCCCCTATTTACCTTAAAACTAAATCATCAAAATGTGCACTCAGCTCATTTTGAGTCTCAAGAGGAGTTTCATTCACAAAACACAAGTGGATAGAACTTGTATCTGTTATTTTATGGGGTATGGAAATGTTTTTATTCTGCAGAATGTCTGGGAAATAGAAAATAACATGAATACATTTACATTTTAAATATAAATTTTTTTAAGTAACACAATTTTATATTTTTTTTATCTAAAAAATTTAGGAAAACATTATTTTATAAACAAAGAATCAGGCTGATAGATCGGCCCACTGGCACTAAAAGAATTAAAAGTTATAATCCTCAATTTCTTTAAAAGTTGAAGCTCTCGGCATGGTATGCTCAAATGACAGCCATCTTCACCAAGTATATATGTGAAAATAACCATGAACAGTTTAAGTTTCCTATGATATAATTCTTTACTTAATTATGAAGTGTGAAATATGATATACAATAAAAACTATTGTTTCAACTAACATTTGATTGAATTTTAGTGTTCTCCTGAATCCTCTTCAACTCAGGGGTTTCAGCCACTGTGGTTGCTTTTGCTTTGGGGATATGCCTGTAATGAAACAATAACATGGATTACAAAACAGAAGATAGCAAAATCAATCAATAAAAATTTTTCTAATAAACTAATTTCAGGGGAAACTCCAACACAGCTTACAAACAATGTGTCTATAAATAGGTATGGGAAGCATGCACCAATAGCCCCAATGTTAGGGGGTCATGGGCATTGAAATGAACTTCATCTTCATAAATATGTAACAGTAATCACGGTGCACAAAAAATGCTTTCTCGGGTATTAATTAATATATTGTTAATTGTGATCATGGGTAATGCTTCAATTGTGACCAGAGCATGGGGAAACACCTAGAGGCTGGACACTTCTAACTGCATATTGCGTCACAATACAAAAAATGCACCCATGCAGAAAAGTGCACTCACAACCAAGGACAACTCAGAAAGCAGGTATGATGGTCTGTAGTATGTTGACACCACAGAAAATATTTTCAGCTATGTGCAGGTAGGGTGTGTGTATAAGTATGTATTTTTATTTGGTAAATGGTTGACTGAATCTAATTCATGGTCATGCAAGCATCCTAAGTAACAGCTACACATACAAACATGATTCAAGGCAACAGAATGTAATAACTTACATTCACTTCCCCACTGCAAACTGAAAAGTGAAATACTTCAGATGACATTTCACCAATCAATAGTTTCTTATCATCAAGTCAAAACAACTAATAATTGGGATAATATCTACTGATAATAATATATGAGTGACACACAATTGCTATTTTTAAAATTGGCCGAATCAATAAGAGGAATATGACATTGATTTTACATGTCATGACAGCTCTGCAAGGAACCAACTTTTAGGTGTCTATCAACACCATAAGATTTTTAAGAGTTACATGAAAATAACTCCAATTGTTTTTACATCCTCACATTTACAAAATTAATTTATGTGAATTTATTCATGCATTAATTAAATGGCCCTTACAATGTGTTCACTCATTCTTGAATTAATTACAACCAATCACTCTAGTTGGCAGTTGACTGCCCATGCAGTTGAACAGTCATTCCTTTAATACCCACTCCTAATTAAATGTTAAATTAAATCCCTGAGTAGTCTCTTCATCGCTTTTCAAAGGAGTTGATTCAATTCAATAGCAAATACGATACATTATTCCTCGATAATCTTCAAGCTATGGTGGGAGTAAGACTATCAACTTCCACAGAATAGGACTCCACTTTTAAGAATATGGTAATTTAACAATTTTTATTAGGTAAATGAAAATCACAAAAAGACACTTCATGAGATAATCAACCTTGCAATACTCGAATGAATTTTTATTTAGACGTTGCCACACAATCTCACCAATATTAGCCCAAAGTGCATGAGGATAACAGAGGAGAGGAGAAGTTAACTTAAGTTACGAAACAGAATGCTGACTTGTGTGTGGAAAATGTAATATCATTCGATTTGTGGAGCAAAAAATAGTATGTAGTAGTAGTATTTTTTCTTTATATCTCTTCTTCGACGGCTATGGCCATTTTGCACCACTTCAAATCATAGAAAAAACCCTTTGGACAAACACAACACCCATGCCCGACTCGGACTCGAACCCGCGACCCGGGTTAGCCGGCGAGCGCGTAACCCACGGGCTAAAGCCAGAGAATGTTTTACAATCAAGGAGCGCGGTTCCACCACTGCCGTACGTTTGAGGATATTTCAAGTGGCACATCTGACGCGAGGAAATACCTTCTTCCGATGGAACGATTGGCTCCTGCCTTGTTAGCTCAAAATTGCACGGAAAACGGTTGCGGTGTGCTGACACGGAACCACCGGCTGTTCAGTTTTTCAGCGAGCGGGATGTGGAGGGGGAAGATCAAGTAGGGGGATACCTCTCTGAAGAGGAGGAGGGATACTCAGACGCTCTCGTCATTTTCAAGGCAAGAGGCAAAGGCCGTTGGTGAGGCGACCCTACTACTTCTGCCTTCATTTGAGGGCATCTTACGGGAACCGGGAAGCGTGAGGTGAGGGGGAAAAGGAGACGAGACGAAAGGTGCGAAGAAGTGAAATTTAGGGGTGTAATTTCTAGGGAGAGAAGGTTGGGAGGAAGGCGGTCTGTAACTGGCGTCTTTTGCGTTGCTGAGGGTCTCGAGATTGGGAGATGGGAAGATGTTTACTATAAAATACTGACATTATGATTTTTAATCTCTGAAAGGAAAAGCCATCTAAAATCTCTGAATCTCTATTTTCATACTCTGAACACCAGCTAAAACTCAAGCTGACTGGGTACCAAATATGCATGAAAAACCACGAGCTGCACGGGGAAGGAACCTGGCCCCTCGTACCCTGATGTCTGAATTTTCAGATGCCGTTGAGCTTAGTACTGGGTAAGCTCTACCCTCACCTATCAAACAGACATCGGGGTTGCAGACTTTCCATTCACAGCCATTCAACAGACAGACAAGCCATTCACAAAATTATCGGGATCATTCAAGCTACTTAGGTGATCAGGCATCGTGTAAAAACGTCCTTCACTGCAAGCACTGTTGCTCGAGGGGTCTCGAAAGCATTTGGTCTAAGCTGAGGTTTAAATACGTCCTTCGGGACTGACTCATTCACGCCTTTCATTCGCGATACACGTCGGCCGAGCTACCCGAGTGAAATTTACCAAAGAACCATACCCTACATAAGGGAAAGAGCTGAGACGCTATTAACGGGAAACTTGAAGTCACACGAGGCAGATAAATGATGTTATATTTAACACGCACTTCCATGGGTAAATGACGAAATTAAACCCATTACATCATAAAACCATTTTATTTTTCCAATCCGACGCCGATACGAGGGTCGGATGGGAGAAACGAGATAAACGATCCTTATGCTAGTATAATGTGGAGCAACAACACAAGGATCTTTTATTTTGGGAACATTTCAATTGCTTCAAAATTTCCTCCATTTAACTCGTCCTCGGCCCATCCACGCTTCCTGCAGGCTTGGATTACACGTTCGAGGATTGACCGCACTCGGTATCACGTCAACCCCAGCAGAAGAAAACCTTTGAAGGGCATGGGAGAACACGAGGAAGGACGCTTATGCCCAACCATTTTGCGAACAATAGGCTCATAACCAAATAAGATGGCACGCCGTAATTCAAACGGAATTTTGACTGCCTAGTTTGGAGGTGTTACGATATTTTCAAGGTCGGAACCAATGCGGTCGAAAATACGTAAGGTACCTCCCACCTGGGAAACGTCGTCGGAACTCGCGCACCAAGCACACAATGATTATGGAATAGTGAGTGGACGCTTCTCTCCGTCATACTTTTATTTGCGCATATCACGAATAGTCTTACAATTAATTCCACTACATTTAACATCTTGACGAGTCGTCTTTTCCAGCCATGCAAAGAAAACTAAGACAAGGTTAGTCTATAACAGTTGAGGAAAACAAGGAGAAAATCGTCTTCGTTTAGTTGTGATGGGGAAATCTTTGCGAATGTGGAGGCTGAAACGGATCAAAGTCACTATGTGAATCACGACTATCCTATGGAGAAATCTATATTGGCATATAGCATGACTACATGCGGTTCTTTGACAAATTAGCCAGCCCCTTGCATTTTATAAAAGGCAATTTTCATACCGGGTGTGGCCCATCAAAGAATTCTTTGCACGACACACATCCCACGCACGCATTTCCCCTCGATTTCTCTTCAAGTCGTCATCCCTTTCTCGGGGATAGATACATATACAAAATGACACTACGGAACAAACAGCGTACGGCATCATCTTGTACGACCGACAATAATAAGTATTGACATCAGCTACAATTTGGCACCGGATATCGAATAGGATGTCGCATGATTAATTTTATATGATCACGATATTATAAAAAAGACAATATGCTTTATCCAATGTTACGGAATTCTATCGAGCCATGTGAAATGGAATCAGTAAAAAAATTAATCGCACTGTATATGTAGATAGTATATCACTCAAGCTACGACAAAATAAGGTTCCCAATTAAATACCTTTCTCCGGCTGTCACGACTCCGTGACTGTCGCAACTATTCACGTGAGCAAAAAAGTCACTGATATCTCGCCGTTCTTTAGGGACCAGCCATTTAGTTCCGTTACGGAATGTTAGAGGATGACGATTAAGACTGTAATGGAGAATATTTTTCGAGTTCCGTTCCATATTATCGGTCTCGGAAATATCTAAGGAGATTTATGGACCAATTATTCGGTTGAATGAAGCAGTAGGTATATTATAAAGCATCCAAGGATGGAAACTGAAGGTATTTCTTTTATTTTTAAAAACGAGTAGGTAAAGCAGAAATTTCACATGGGAAGATATAATTACTAATCGCATTTTGACTCCACTCTCTCAACTCTCACTATAAGCCCCTATTCTTCTTGAAGGCTTTAAGGCTGCCCATAAACTTTAAGTAAACTGTATAACAACGAACGATAGACAATAATTAAACCTCACAACCGACCTTGCTGAACTAATACTTCCACATGCAAAAATTGGAGGGCAAATAATTGCATATTCTTCCATGAGATATAGGCTAATTGAACACTTTTTCATGGTGGAAATTTATAACCATTTTTAATAGGTGATATGTACGGATACTAAGACCGTTGGAATAGTAAGATGGATTACCCACAGCAGTACTCTTCATTTTAAGAGTAAGACATTGGTTAATCAAAACCTTTCCAGTTAAATTTAAAACGCATTTTCGGGGAGAGTTATTTAGATAAGAATAAGTAAGGTTTTATTAAAAGCGAGTCGCACCATCCGGGATCCAAAGGCATAAATTATCAATCCAGCCTTTAATAGTTACTAACCACAGTATGCAACCCGAAGGTTGGTGTGTTAAATGAGGGTAGGGCTCACCTAGTACTAAGCCCATGGCGTGTGGAAATTCAGACATGAGGGTCGAGGGGCCAGTTCCTTTCCCTGTGCCGCCTGTTGCCTGAAAAATCACTCAGCTTGGGTTTAGATGGAGGTGTCCGGAGGGTCGTCACCGGGTCTCGAACCC
>WURS02005346.1:0-12623 GCA_011762765.2 Rhinocypha anisoptera
AAGTTTGCCCAAGCTAGTTTTCGAAACACAGGAGAAAGGCCATCAATAACAAGAAATCGTACTGGAGAATTTCAAGTACTTTAAAGTATTTTATTGGCCTTAACTTACGTAAGTTTTTTGAAACTGAATATTAACCAAAATATACAAACTTAACATCACTTATAGAATCGATTTGAATCATTGCACTGACGAGAAATAATATCAAATACTGCTTTGGCATTATTAAATTATTAAAATATTTTAATAATGTTTATTTTAAAAAAGAGGAACTACAGTTTGAAGAATTTACATAGAAAAATGAAGCAAAGTGAGAAGTAAACAGTGTTCGATTTATGTACTGTGAAAGATATGTACTGTTATGTTCACTGCAATAGAATGGCAAAAAATAAAACAAGTAAAACTAGAAGCAGTACTTTATTACTTTTGACTGTTTTAAGTAAAAATATAATCATTGAACTTGGTTACATAGCAATTTACAAATAATTCTCAAAGTAAAACAAAGCAACTTCCATTAGCACTGTTTGAATCAATATAGTATTTTGGAAAACCCAAGTACAGTATGTTCTCAAACTTACGCGTTGTTGCAAAGACAAAGTAAACGGTAATAATAGAATTCAAATAATACCTTTTATTTTGCCTTTTCAACAACGCATAAGTTTGAGGGTTTACTGTATGTGTTTCTTGTCAATAGGAGCATTTTTAGTTCATTACACCCTATTTTCACTAAAAAATGCTACTATGTAAAAATCTGAGGAAGTTGGGACAATTTGGACCATAATGATGCAGTGGGTATTCTTGAACAGTGAATTCTCAAAGTGAGAAACTGAAAATGCCATATTTTTTAAGTTCAAACCATAAGATACACAATATTTTTGAGAGTGCAAAACATTCAATAAACCAATTGGTACCTCCTATTTTCTAATCAACATGCGTGAGTTTTGATATAATTGTGACTGTTGTTCGAATTCATTTATAAAATAACAAAATAAACCAACTAAACATAGAAAAAGCAGTAAAATTTTCACCATATTTCTTTGTTAAACCCGTAGAAAAAGGCAATTTTGTATCTAAAAAGAGAAAATGATGTTTTATGTTCATAATTAAATCCCAAAAATAACCAGTGTTAATGTCAATCCATAAATGCAACGTTTGCTACAATTTACTTGCCAAACTACAACCAAGAAGAGAAAGTGTAAATGGGAGTGGGTAAAGTCACCAGTCTATTATGGGATTAGTGGCTGAATCTACCAAGAAGACCATCACAGTAAAAGCATAGCAAAAATTAAAATCTAATTCTGGTTGGTGACGATAAGTCAGATGCCGAGTGGACAATCGATTCCGCCAAAGCGATATCGGAAGTCGAGCTTGATTGGACACGATCAATACTGATGCTGCCATTGCAAAATGCAACTTACATTTGGATATTTTAAGGGACGCTTGCACCAAAACCAAGAGCGTTGATAGAAATACTAACAAACCATGACTCATTGAAAGTCATCTAGTAAGTATATGGCCAAAAAAGAAGCTTACACTATGTTAGTTAGACAAAATGTTATTTCCCAACAATATGCACTGATTGAGTTGCGCTGTGAATGGTGACACCATGCCATCCAAGAGATCAATTAGCAATCAGAGTGTGAGAGAAATGCAATGCAGGAAAGCTGCATCTCAAGTCGATGAAACTAAATCCGGCACTGGATCTGCATAGAGGCGCAATGATGGTGGTAATCCATAATTAAGTTGAACAACAAAATGCTCAACAAGGGTGGTTGAGGGCACCTCATTATCAAAAACTGTTCAACGCCACACTAAGACCAAGGAAAGTGGGATTAGCGTGTGCCATACACGCTAATAACCAAACGGGTAACAGTCAAATGAGACCAATAGAACCCATCCTAGCTCAACGAGACTCAATCTGTTTTGCCGATGAGTGATTAGCCCGGCTGGGGGTTACTCCTCTCGGGGATCGAAGTGTCGCCGTGACAAAGACAAATCGCGTGCTTGCTTCCTATGAGCACTAGGCACCATTTTGCGCCACAGTTGGCTTCCTTTCCTTCTGATTTGATACCATAGCTAAATTTAATAGAGACTGACGGGCTTCCGTGGATTTGTACCCGTTGCTTATGTTTTGATTTGCAGTTACATTCAAGTGCGACGTTTATAAAAAGAATGAGCATTAAAAGAAACATTAACACCAATTGAATAATATTAATTCTATACTGTAAGAGATTCACATCAGAGGATGAGAGAGAGAGAGAAAGAGAAATCATGTTTGGTAATTGTCGACTTATGTGCACAGCTGACATCTTTGGTTTTGCTCGTCGCTATCAATCATCTGGTGTACCGGTGAGACCAACTGATGCCAAAGAACTCTTAATTTTCTTTCTTTAGTTTTCTAAGTTAGTCTAAGAGTACTTCTCAAACAAGAGAGTTGTAATATTCAATGATTGCTACACCACAATCACTACGTGTGTCAGAAAGACACTTTCACGTGTTCATAACAAAATAGATATATAGTATACTGAAGCAGTAATTTTAATTAAAAATATTTTATCATATGACATAACTCTATTTTTGACCATGCTCACTTACTCACACACCATTCATCACTAAAAACAAAAATTCTTCCTCTTCTCTAGGTATAAAGATAAGACATGGTGTCTCAACTTTGCAGTAACAAATTGTTGACATAAAAAACACATCCTACTTGTCAGTGAAAATCATATATATAAGCTAAGCTATAGCTATACATGTACAGTGTTGCTTTAAGTTTTACTCTTCAAATTTACATAAAAAGTGAAGCAGAGAGAGAAGTAGACAGTGTTCGATTTTTGCATTGTGAAACCTACAATGCTTACAATGGCTTGGTGAAGGGGAAAAGTATACTGTACCACTTTAATTTTTGCCAAATTTGAGTGAAAAATGAAGCACATTTAGTAGTTTATAAATGTTGCAAAAATGGAACATTGTGAACCTTATTTTACAATTTATTTTGTATAATAATAATAATATGCTAAAAAAATTAAAAATAAGTTCAAATCTCTTTTGTAGATAACACATGTGCACGTGGTGATTCCGGTTGGAGCAATTACTCGAGTGATTGTAATGGTAAAAGCTAAAATAAAAACTATTTCAAATCTCAAATTTTAAATTAAATATTTTATATTTAAAAAATGATTAACAGAGCAATTGTAAAAATATTTAATATAAAGGTAATAATAAAAATTGGCATACACTTGAATAACTATAAAACAATATAATAACTTAATATGTTCTTTTTATCAATTATGCGATGTAATAGGAGAAAAAAGTTTTGTGGCTGTAAACCAATACACCAGGCAAGCTAAAACTTATGAGTTTCTACAAACTTTCATGATTGGTAATGAAGAAAACGAAAGTCGTAGATCAAAAGAGTCTCAAAGTGGCACTTTAAAAATGAATCCAATCAGAGATTGAGTTGAGACAAGCTGAACAGAGCAACTAAGTGGTATTAATCAAACCAATCCTGCACAAATAGAACTAGTCTACTTGTTTTGCCAAAGAGGTTTGGCACTAGCGATAGTCCTGTATTGGTGGAAATACTCACACTTAGTGGGCTTGTGATTCTGTTTGCCCAAGTAACAGATCGGCCCGTAAATCATGCTGATAGCCGATTGATAGCGTGCTAGCCCCAATGGCAAGAATCAACAGACGACAGGAGGCTCAAAGATGCCAGGCAGATGTCATCGAAGCATGGCGTGCCATTTGGTCCATCCAGCAAGCGACCATCAGTGACGGGGGACAATATCGCATCCCTGGACAACCACCGCATTCGTGCTCCAACCAAATTGACATGAATCCAAGCACAAGACCCGAGTATTTATGCTTATATATGTTCACTCTCTCAATTGAGATTTGTCCGTGCACTATAATCAAGCCAAATAGTAAAAATAGACAAATACGAAGACCACATCACCACTCAACACTTTCTTTTTTGTAGAGAGAGAGAGAGAGAGAGAGAACTTGCATGTAATTTATATTTAAGAGATTTAAAACTTGGGTGGTAAGAGAATGAATCGGAAGCAGAAAGGATGGTTGTGGAATAGATGCGGCTGAAATGGATGCGCGCCACTGACTGGCACTGACTACCAGCCGGTACTGGTGTGATTCTGGTGCCAGTCTGGTGGTGTCTGCGGTGAGTGGTGCCGCGCCACCAGTCGAGCTGGGAGCAGTGGCAGGAGCACGACCAACCATGTCGCACACCACCATTCGATTACAGTTTGCCCCACCACCCCTCATCTGCTCCCCTTTCTCCTCTCGGAAACTCGTAACTATCACAAATCGAATTGGGATATTGAACAACCTTTGACCGAAACAAAAAAGATTTACACTGATGATAACTTTGGTTGCGTTTCCAGGTTAGTAGTAATAAAAAAGTCTTAATACACTTTAAACTATGGCAAATAGTAATGCCAAAAAGATCTATTTTTGTTTAAATGTTGACAGAAAGAATACTCTAACAATTTTGTTAAAATTTAGTAACGTAAAATTTGACTTATGGATTCGAATTCGGGTTTTTGATAGATTTTAAACTTTTATAAACTATTGAACAACAAGCTATAAAATGATATAATGATTGTTCAAGAATTTTTTCTGAAATTTAAACCTATTTAGAATTTTTTACTCAATAAAACCTGTTTTTTTGGTAATCTTCCAAATGATTGGATAATTTTTTCTCTCATACAAGGCTTGCTAGGCTACTAGCCAACTTTAAAATATTAAAAGAAGCCTTCTTGCTTAATAATAACTATATTTAAAAAATCTGTAAAACATGACAACCAAATAACTCATTGAGCTGGCAGAATTGGACGTAAAATTGGACAAACTAATAGAAATAATATCTAAACTGCAATTTTTAAACCAAATTACTAAAAATTTGAGATACGCCAACAAAATCGTTTCACCAACTCTTGTTCAAGCTATTTGTATGATTTAAACAAGTTCATCTACTCTTGGCAAAAAAATATATTTAAAAGATCGACATAAAAAACTAATAATGTGACAATGTTGGTATGGGAATATAGACCATAGTCTGCTGACAAAATGTTGATAATGTACGAGAATGTGTGACCGGGTGAGCTTGTCGATGTGCGTCCCATGTTACTCTTCCTATGTAAGTGTGTGCGTGGATGCGTTTGGCTGGACAAAACTGCTTCGTCCACTGAATTGATTGTACAAATATACACAAGACCAAGATGTTTGTAAGAATTATACGCAAAGATAATTGGGAGCAATGCTATTCTGGTGCATCACATGCAATCATGCCGGTATATCATCAATATGTATTGAGGTAGTAGATACAGTGACACCACCAGTCATCGAACTCATAAAAAAATTTGATCATGCTTAAGAGTCAGAACTACAAAGCTATCATGAAAGTTAATTATTATTAACTTAATACAAGGCCAATAAAAACTCTGCTGGCAGTTCTTGTGTTTAGGAGTTTAATAATTAACAATGTTATTGGTCTCCACTACTCCATTTGATAACAATCTTAAAAATTTCCAAGTACAGTAATTTCAATTATCTTTGAGACCATTTTATTTAATGATCAACAATTAAATCCGATTTACAAAAAAATCCTCTATATTTATTGTATACTAGTAATCCTGTTTACAACGTGATTGCTTCTTAAACCATAATAAGTGTGTTCTACGTGTAATCCTGCTTTTCTAACTTTGCTTCTGAATAGTTAAATTTCAAACATCTCAAAATAATTTACTTTAAGTGAACTATGATTTGGGAGTTTTATGACAATGAAGGCTATAAATTAATTTAAATAATAAAATAATTGAAATGTAAAAAAATTGTTTCAAGTAAGATGTCTATAGAAGTAAGGTTAGGGTGTGAGTGATTGGGATGAAGGAGAAAAGACGACAGCTAAGCTGACAGTGCAGGAGTTGAGCGACAGTTTGTCAGTGGCGAGCTTGTCGTCTTTCCACAGCAAAGTGGCCCAATCACTCTGCAACCCTGCCACTCGCTATTTCAATTTGGTAAAATCAATCGAAATGTTTAGGCAACGTTGGAGAGTGAGTGAAGAAGAAAGGGGGAAAAAGACAATCGCGTTGGGAAAGTGAGCAAGCAAGCTTGAGAGACAGAGAACGAAACAGACTAAATGGATAATCGAAATGGCAAATGCTTTCCAGTCAATCGCTCTTTGCAAAAAGGAAACTAATGATATGAGGAAAAAGTAAAAAGTAAAATGAATACAAATTTATAAGTGAAAATGTTCTCTGATGTGTTTGGCTTTTAATTCATACAAGTTGAAGCAAATACGTGCAAGTAACTTTATCTACAATACATCAAATTAATCATGTACAAAAATGCAAACTGAACATGATTTCTAATGAAAATTCAACACATGAGCAGTGGTAATAATATGATTAGATGAACCGAGTCATAACCATCTTTGGCAAATAGTAAGATACATTTAATGCTTTCTCCCGTTCTTGGTGTCTCATGCAAAAAAAGTAGTCAATTAGTACTAATATTAGCCAGTCATTTAGCCAATGTGGTTGCAATCAAATCAGAACTGGTCATTTTCCAAATAAACTTCTTAGTGCACCAATCAATTTGTGCATTATGGGAAATTCTGCATTGACAGTGGCTTTATTTTCATGAAACAATAGAATATATATATATACTCAAAGCAAATGTTCCATAAACATTTTTTGTTTATGAATCATAATCTAATTTTTACAAAATGGAAGTTAAACTATTTTAATTTTTATTCTTCGTTATTGTTCACAAAAGCCATCAAAGTGATGGAGATGAAGATGCTCAGATTCTCAATGAGCATCACCAGACTCGACAAAGTTCCTAACGAAAAGGTTCGAGCTGATATGGGGGTTGCACTAATCGAGGACAAAATCCGAGAGCAACGGATCAGATGGTACGGCCATGTCAAAAGAGACATAGCCAGATCTGCACTAAATATGGATGTCGAAGGAAAGCGACCGAGAAGCCGACCTAAGCTACGCTGGAGTCAAACAATCAAGAAGACCAGCGAGCTACTACTGTCTGCCCAAGACACCAAACACAGGAACAAGTGGAGATCTTGGATTAGGATAGCCCACCTCACTCCAAGTGGGAGTTCACAAGCAACGGCGGCACTTAGCGTCGACCCGTTGTGAAATAAGGCTTAGCTAAGAAAAAGATTCTTTATTGTTCTAGGAATAAACTTATTTGCATTAAGTAACAAAATCATTCTGCTTAAGTATTATTTAAAAAATAAATATTTGTACCCAAGCAATTAATTTTTAACAGTTTTTTCTGGGGTACAGGTTAATTTTCCCATTGTTTTCTTATATAGACTATGGCGTTACCTAGCGGTAAGTCTTATCTTTCCTTCCACAGTGCTTTGGAAAAATTACCCCAGGAAGTTTTTTTTAATGATGTCATGCTGCCATCTATTGGCAAGAATTGAGTTACAGGCAAGAATTGGATTATATTTTCACACTAACAGAACTTAAAACCTGTAATGAGTATAAAAAGTACTGTTAATATTAGGCTGGTATTTTTTGGTCGGTAATTTTACTCAAGTAGCAGTTGCTGTTTTTGGTAATTGACAGTAGTTTTTACTCATTTAAATAGCGGTTAATTAAGAGCAGTAAATTGCAACAGTATTTTTTCTTAATTAACAGTTAAATTTCTTAAATTGTTTGTTAATAATGAAAATTTAAAAGTTAGAAATCAATTTTAAATGTATTTTAAAAATTTAAGGCCATAATGATGACAGTAGCTATATAACCTATTCTAACCTCTATAAATCAGCAAAGTTTCCTCACTTCTACTATCCCAAAGTATCCCAACTTCCACTCCTCTACAGTATCCTAACTTCTTCTATTCCAAAGTATCTCACTTTATTATTATTATTATTATTTTAAACAAAAGCAAGCGTTAAAAAATTTTTTAATAATTTTTTTTCTAGCTTAATGCAATCATTGATTGATTTGAATAAATAATAAAAACAATGAAATAATATACCAAAAGATAGCAGGTTAAATAGCAATGTGAACAACAATAACAATTACCACTAAAAGAATGACAGGTCGAGTCGAATTGCTGAATGGCACTAATGTATAGTGCTAAATAAAGTATAACACATTCAATGTTGAAGGTCACTTTGTTTCTCTTGGTCTCGATCAATGTTGGTAGAAATTAATCAAATCGCAGCTCAAGTATAGAACTAAACTGTACCAAGCTCAATGTTGACAAAGGTTTTTGCAAAAGCATCCAACAGTGGGTAAACAAACAGTGGGTAGATGAAACTGGGAGGTCGATTCAAACTCGCCAGCACTCGTATTCTGCACACTCTGTGTTTACATAGGCAAGCCGCTTCGCAGCTGCTAGTCAATGCATGCCAAATGTCGACACATCGCATCATCATGTTAAAGACAACAATCTTTTCACTTTACTACGGTGGTATTGCCCGCTTATGAGGTGGTAGTGCCTGCTTATTTTTAGATCTCGAACCAAACATTCATCAATTGTCAACTTCTGACACCAGATGGAATGAGTGATTCGATAAATAAAAAAATTTGATGATCAAAGCTAACTTCAATCAAATTAACAAATATGGACATATTTAAAATCAATATCAAATGTTTTAATTAATTAATTAGAAGAAGTAAACTATGAATTTGCTAAAGTATAAATAAGTGATTTGAATAAAATGATTACTAATTGAAAAAAGTGCGATAGTGCAATTGATCAAGTGTAACAACACTAACCGTTGGAGGTAGCCATCTTGAGGAGGGACAGACCGCCAGTGGAAGTAGACGAATGATGAGGCTTGGTGCTGCTCACCGGTGTTGTAGTGGAGGTTTGTCGTTGCAGTGGCGGGTATGGCCGAGTCCGACTGCCGGGCACGTCCAAACTGCTGGATAGAGGCGACTTGGTGATGGTGCCCACCGCATAGTGTACCCGCTTGGTGCTGACACTTGCCGCAGGAGGTGTTGTGACTCGCTCGCACGAACCATCGTAGCTACTTTGCCGAGAGTCTTTGCTGCTCCAATGATGCCGCACTTGACTTTTCTCAGAAGAAACATCTGGACAGTGTGGAACGAGGTTGTGAGACCAAAACAGTAGTTTTATTTTCGACAAAAAGCCGAACTGATCTACAATAGAGACTAGCTTCCCCAAAATCAGTTCAATCACCGAAAAACCATTCGTCACTTCACTCGACCAGACACGGCGTGCACTGACAGAAGCACGCACTTCTTTCGTCATTTGCTTGCAATGCCACTGCAACTCACATTTATGAAGATCGCTCGGCATGAAAGCATTCTAAAGGTTACAAGTGTATTCTGGTAGAATAATGGCATCTCATCGCACTCCTTTGATTTCGACCCTAGATAGTAACCATAAATAACTAATCTGATTTCGCCATAATGCCATGAGAAATCAAGTAAGTGAGCATATACATGATGATGATTACAACAGAACACCCGTTACGCCGACCAGACAACGAATAATGAAGATAATTTCTTTCTAAAATGTCAGTTCATAAAACACTCTTTTTATGCATTCTTGTTTAAAGTTTTAAATTAGCAAATATAAACTATTTGACCTCACGGTCATAACAAAAGTATAAAAATATTTATAGATTATATAGGAAGTTATTAAATTAAGGTATGGCATTAAAATAGATCATGGATTAAATTAATCATTAATGAAAGAACGAGCTCTGAAACAAAGCACTCTTCTCTAGTATTTCACTGGCTTTCAACCTCGTATTTGGCGCGCCGCAGTGTCGATCTGTTCCACTGACGGTTGATATTGCTAGTGAGCGTGCTAGTAACGTTTCTTCTACTGATACACATTGCATCATCACGAGTGGTGCAGTGCAGTACCGGTACTTGGAATAGTGGCATTAACCAGAGTGAGGCACCGAGCTAAGCAGACAAGCACGAGTAGTGTTACTTTGATCCACTGGTAAAGCACCTAATGGTGGTGGTAGTGATAGCATGAGGCGGTGGGCAATAAAAGGATCAAGTTCATATTCTCTAAATGTCATAACTTGTTTAGTTACTGGTGCAGTCAGACAAAGCGATCCTCGCGCATTTGCCTGATTTAGCCGCATTGGTCGGCGTTACCAACCAACAAGCCATCGTCTGTACTAACCATCACTATCACCACGATGTCATCATCAAACAGTGTGAGCTATCACCAGAGTAGCCGCTCGCCTACTCATTACTCGGAACGAGTCGAAAACTTCTTCCGCACCAGCGAGAACTTTGTTCAACGTAGCAGTCCTGGTGCCAGCATGCTCAGTAGCTTAGGACGATTTGGTTTGTTGCCTGACAGCAACTTTGAACTCTTTGTCGAAGTGCCACACTACAAGCCGGAAGAAGTAACCGTGACCACTCAAGAAGATCTGTTGATTGTAATGGGAAAACATGAAGAGAATCACCCTGAGAATGGTTATCAGTCGCGCGAGTTCACAAACAAATACACTTTGCCAAAAAACGTAGACAAAAGCAAGATGAACTGTGTGTTTAAATCGCAAGGCTACTTGCGTATCGAGGCGCCCTATGTGAAACCGGAAGACCCTAACGCCCGAACGATTCCGATCAAGGTTTTGTCAGAACCCGCCAAAGTGGTGAGTACCACCATTAACGGCACCAGCGGAAGCAGCTTTAGCACGAGCAGTACCACGGTGAAAACGGCCTCTAACTCGTCGGTGACCACCAATGGCACTAGCGTCAGCCATGTCTAACCTCCTCACCACTCCACCCAGACTCCACTGGGCTTTTCATAGTGCCACCCACCTTACTACTTCAGTATTGCCATTACCACTCATGTCACACCTCAACTCATTCCCCATTCTCTCTCTCTCTCTCTCTCTCTCTTCGTCGTTCTTGTTTGATGTCTCGCTTACGTGCATTGTTTTGCGTGTCTAATTGTTGCGTGTGCGTACGTGTCTTTACGTCATTTTTCTCTTACTCTTTCAAAAGAAATCCGGTTAACTATTGCTCTAGATCAAATCTACGATTATGCTGCCTTTTGATTGTCATCTATTTTTCTGCAAGGTGCTATTTAAGAGAATTTATATTATTTTACAACACCAAATAATAGTTTTATACAATATGTTTAATAAAATTTTAGTAAATAAATAAAATTAATAAAAACAAAATCAATTGCCGTAATAACTATTCTGGGTATAAGTTTACAAATATTTTAGAATGCGAGTGCAACATATTTTTCTCAAAATAAATGAAAACAATTGTTTTTCGGCAATTTGCAACGCGCACTACTTTGCTTGTCAAAAATGTCATCACGGATTTAAAATAAAAGAGAGAGAGAGAGAGAATGTTGTCTTGACAACTAATCGAAATCCTAATATAGCTTAGATAAAAAATTATTTTAACCTTCAAATCCAAATTGACACTGGGATTTGAGGCAGAAAGTGACAGTGCACACCAACATGCATTTGAAGTAAAAAACCATAAAAAACGAAACACAACTTGTCGATGACAGACAGCCAGTGACACTCCAAGTGTGCAAGAACATGTAATTCTTGGCAAGAATTTTACCATATTCGAGCGGAGCTCGAATCAAGAGGTGTAAAATAGCTTGGAATGTGAGCGTGTCATCGTGCAGCTAGGGAGAGCAATCAGTCACTGTCGATAAAGAGGATGCCATCGGGAAGCAGGTGTAATGCGGCACAACAAACCACTTGGTGTCAGCAAGCACGCGTGGATGATGCCACAACATCCACTCGCTCACTTTGTTAGGTGCCTCTCCTGTCAAATCCACTCCTGCTTACTGCTTCAACTTTGATACTCGCCTTTTGCGAATATGATCTTTTTACAAGTTTAGCATATATATATTATTATTTTTACAGTGTTGCCTCAAGTTTTACCCTTCAAATTTACCTGGAAAAGTGAAGCGAGTAAAACTTGGAGCACCACTGCAATTATTCAACTACCAATGCGTTTATGAAATTCATTGTGAATGATAAATTGATGAAATATATTGGAGTACAGTGCTATATGTAACAATTAAAAAAAAATTTTGCATTAAAAAATATCAACATAAATATATCAATAAAACTTTATAAAATTTAACCGATTTTAATTTTAAAAAATTACACAAAATAAGTGTGTAAATAATGTATTTAGTGCTTACCCAAAAGTGATATTTTGCCTCAATGAGAAAGGAGAATAAATATTTTGGCCAGTATAATAATGCAAACGGTCAGTAAATTAAAAACTAAAATGTCAGTATTTTTGGTCAGCTAGAAAATTCAACTCTAGTCAGTATTTTCTGTAAAATGTAAAATGATATTTACTTAAAATAACGATTACTTACCTTAAATACTGACCAAATTATATTCAATTTTACTGATCGCCTGTTTACTGTTCATATGCATAATTTACTCATTCACTTTATAAACTGTGACTCATGAGAGTGTTGCTATTATATTTTATTAGTTACTTGCGATTCTATTCACTAGATGGCAGAGTCAACACTAACCTCAACAGAGCTGTTAACGGGGGTCCGGGTGAAAATTTTTAATTGTTAACTTCCATAGACTGGTCGCCACCTAGCGACGAACTAGAGAATCTAATTAACTTTCA
>WURS02005357.1:0-12623 GCA_011762765.2 Rhinocypha anisoptera
CATTCGAGCACAATTTCGTTAAGAGCCACTGAGGTGGCGACATGAAACATACAGAAAACAACACTATAGAAGCACTCTTAAATAACAGGGTCGATTGTTTCATATATGTATATATATACACACATAGAAAGAAACACTTGAACTCACATTGGGAAGAAATGTTTCGGGACTTTCTTGCCCCTTCGTCGGTCTGGGATAGTATTTTTCAGTACTACAATTTCTTTTGTATATTATTTTATCCTTCATGATGATGAAGGGTAATCGACCGATTAGGGTAGGTCTCCTTCATTTTAACATTAAATATAATTTAAGGCATATAACTCATTTGACATTTCTTCCATTCACTTTTATCCTTTTTCATCTCCACCCAAAATGCACTGTTATGTTCAACATATTCATTTGCCTTATTCTCATTTGAAGTTATTTTCTCATTGCTTTTTCACTAGCACCAACTCGCAGACTTGTGATAGAACTCTTTCTTAGCCACTAGATTAACGTGCTACTATGGGATTAACTCCTTGCCTATCCGCGTGACATTCTAATTCATTCTTAATTATATTATTTGCGCCAAGCCGGGTATATAGGGAAGAAAGCCGAGACACCTATATCTTTATTATATTAATAGTTTTTCTGTGAACATTTTCATCTCGATTCATGAATACGCGACCTCTCCTTGTAAGTGCGCTATAATGAAAACAAAATATTTTTTAGTTGAGGGAGAAGCATCGTGACAGTCGTGTGTCCTAGAGACTATCCCCGCATGTAGCCTAGGCACCACAGATATCTCTCTGTCAGTCGATCACGAGGCTATTTCTCATCTTCATTACATTCAATTCATTCAGCACGAGGTCATCATTAGATTGTCATCAGTTAGTCCCACAAGTTGAAGTTTGCGCCTGGTAAGTAGTATTATATTGCCTAGGCGAGCATGTTACCCCCCTTCACGTCTACGAGTCAGAGACTTAAGGAACGGAAGGGTGAAAAGGTCATCTAAGAAATGGAAGCACCCCTCGGGGTTGCCCAAATCAAGGACGGAGTTTTCCGCTTTATACGACATCTCCTCCAGTGGTTAACATTTTGGGACTAGAGCTCATTTGGGCGAGATTAAATTGAAATCCCCAAATTCTACGCATATAATATATATATATATTTATTATGCACCTAAATATAGATTATATTCTGTGAATCACCTGATGATGTTGCATTGCGACGAAACCCAGGTCGTATAGAAAAAAAAATATATTTTATGTGGAATTTTCAAAGTTGTGTCTCATTTAATCATGAAGCAGTTCCACGAAGTCACGCCGGAAACTATTTCCTATATTTTAAATCTATTTGTTCTACATTCTATGTATCTCCCTGATTTGCCGAAAGCGATCTGGTCTACCGTAGTACGACGGGGTTTTCAATATATATTTAACCTTAGAAAAAGGAATAACATACTCCGTATTTTTCCACTAAGATTTTTAAATCTAATACGGAGTACGTTATTCCTTTTTCTCAGAAATGGGTTTCCACATAGTTATGCCTGAAAATATAGAATAGAAGAATAGATTTTACCTCTTCCTTGAAGTAATCTGCTTCAAATTTATACAATAAATTTAAACTATATTTCAGCCTACAATGAACGAGTGGTTTCCAGACTGTTGCGTAGAGTGATTTTTTGTTGCATTATTGTATTTTTGTTCTCACGGGGCGTGCCATAGAACAATATAAATCAAATGAAATCGAAATCAAATAAAATTGCGATAAGGTATATTTTAACAATCTGAATGAAGTGTAGCCAGTCAATAAGAAGTACTGATGTAAAACATACATATGATGAAGGGTAATATACCGGTTAAGGTAGTTCATGAGCATTAGCTTAGGTTGGCCGCATACATCTAACTATAATCCCTCTTCAAACCTGCATATTTCCAACCCCCTTTTATTCTGTCCAATATCCCTATTCTCTTCCTACCACTACCCCGCTTACCCATCATTCTACTCTCTATCACAACCTTCAACAACCCATTGCCTCTGAGTACCCCTTCCATCCACCTTTCCTGTCTTTTTTGGATCTCTCGCAGTAAACACCTCTCCTTCCCATACACCATTCTCAAAACTTCTTCGTTCGTTTTCCTATCCGTCCACTTCACCTTCTCCATCCGTCGTCAAACCCACATCTCAAACGCCTCCAATCTATGCTCATCTTCCTTCCTCATGGACCAGGTTTCGGACCCATATAGTGCTACGCTCCATATTAGGGTTTTCACTAATCGTTCCTTCAAATCTTTATTTAGGGTCCCTCTCATCAACTCCTTCCTCTTCGCAAAGGCCTCTTTTGCTGATGCAGTTCTTCGCCTGATATACATGACACTACGTCCATTTTCCTCGATTCCAAATCGTCCTTCCAAAATAATTGAACTTTTCTACCTGTTCTAATTTAGTCTCTTCTAGCTTGGTATCAAGCCTAGCTTTCCTCCTTCTCGAAAATCTCATTACTTTCGCTTTCTTTGAATAAATATAACAACTTTGTGAGTCCAAAAATTTTTATTGAAACGACCGGTTTCATCGAATGGTCGTCATCATCAGGTGCCTACCGATGATGTCGACTATTCGACGAAGGCGGTCGTTTCAATAAAAATCTGTGGACTTACAAAGTTGTTGTATTTCTTCAATTGAAACCAATATCCTCGTACCTACGTACCTCCCACTGAGTGTGCTCGATGATTCTAAGTTCACTGGATTCACTAACGGTGTTTCACTGGAGTTGGGATGTTTAGGATCTCACACTACCAGAAATATTTTTAATGTCACGTATTTTAGAGGAACTCTGTGAAGTACCTTCTCTGTGAAGGACATCCTCACATCCTCCCCATCGCACTTACCTGGAAAAGCACGTGGCAATATGGACACGTTGCACCCAGGGACCCTGCGGGCTACGTTATGCCTTTATTAGGACGTTAGGGATACTCATCTTTGGACAAAGCAAAATTAAAATATGATGAACGTCATGTCGAAGTGGAAATTCGAACTAGCGACCGAGGAGCAGCTCGAGTGATAAATGTAAATGGAATGTAAACTCGAGGCTGGTCACTTGAGCGTCAAGGTTGTAAACACCCGTCTTACTACGGTAGATCGGGACACAGACAGCTTTTTTAAAAATAAAAACACTCGGTTTTGTTCTACAAGTTATTTACATAAAATACGTCAAAGATTCCACAAAGTAAACTTTCCGGCCATTGATTTTCACAAACGTAAAATCAGAGAACGGAATAAACACAGTCTCAGTCGTGATGGGAGTGATGAGGAGGACGGATAGCGCGGTTCTTAGTCACGTACTCTTGCGCGCACCTTGCAGTAATGGTTAACAATGGTCCCACATGAACTAAGTTTCGAAAATTATTCATGAGAGTTGTTGATCTATTCCTAAATATTTATTTCCATGCGATCTTGTTAGAGTGCATGGGGGTGTGTAATCACCCCCTGCCACACTTCCTTGCTGAGACTTATGCAGGGTATGATGTAAATGTAGACCAAAACGACACGACGTTAAGAGACACAATATGAGTGGAGGTAAAATGCAAGATAAAGGCTCGCGAGTGAAATCTTGGGAGGGCCCAGACAACCTACATTATAAAATCAACGCAGGGAATCAAAAACGGGAATGAATGCCAGCGGGGAGGTTGACGACCAGGCGGCGATAGCGCCAGAGCAAGGTTGCGAAAACGCCTTGTGTAGTTTCCCGAATCAAAGAGCCTCGAGCAAAGAGGAAAGTTCCAACAGAAAAAAGACCCAGAAGGAAATGTGTAAAGGGAATTTTTTTAAATTTATCCCGAGGTGCTTAAATAATGTCGCGTGAATTTCTGGAGGTTCCCTGATGATATGCGTTCTTAGACCTGAAGATTCACCCAACGGGGTCAAAGAATTAAGGTTTGAGAACAGGGATTTCAATCGAGACTCTGGGTTTACGCTCGGTAACAACTGGAAACCCGTTTTCGATCGAGTCCGGTTATCACGGCCGAGCCGAGTTATCGCTGAAGGCACAGGTAATCTAGCCTTCCGGGCTTTCCCTTCTGAAGGATCCTAAGATGCTATTTCAGGCGATTTTGTTTATCCCGCCTTAACGGATGCCTGAAAGCATTTATAAGGCTGCCAGTCACGTGCCTCTTGTCAGGACTTATGTAGGCGGCTTACTAGACACGGCCATCAATTACCTTGAAAGCGATGCACTATTCCAGTATGGTAACGTCACCGCTCAAAGGGACACTCACCCGGTGCAAGACCCGAGAGGAATTTATAAATTTCAATCAGCAGTCGGCCACACCTTTAACTAATAAATTTGAGTTTAACCCTCCAGGATTCCCATATATGAGCTCATTACAGTCACTTGTGCATTATTTTTGTATAAAACGTGTAACGAGTGCTCCAATTCCGTAGCTAATCTCAACAGTCTAGGTGTATCCCAGTCTCGCAAGCACACAAACCGCTCGCATTCCGACATTTGCGCGTATAGGGCTTTAAAGTCGTTCAAAAAATTATCAACGTCCGCGATCTCGCGGTGGTCGAAATGTATTGTGTAACGAACGCATAAGAAAATTTCTGCGGTTGATGTTAGACTGGTTTGCATCGATTATCACTTTCGAATTTCCATTAGAATGGCATGGCGGAGTTATTTTATATCATCCCCAGGATGTCCCAACCTGGAGGCTGTCAAAATGATTTGTTAATGCGGAATATTAAAAAAAGCGGCCTCTCATTTCTTTCAGTGCGGGGTAAAAAAAAAGGACTGACATGCAAGGGAGATATTTTAAATTTGAATGCAAGTTATTTATAGTTTAGTAACGAATTTCGGCGGCCCGTCCGGTTGGATTTGATTCCGATCAATTGAACGCTTAATTGGCTCCGGTTCCTGCAAGTCACGGATGCATAAATACGTGATTGAGTGATGCACCCGGACGCAGCCCTTTATTACCGACACGGGAAAGTCCAAAAATGGTAATTGAAATGCATATCGTCGGCATATTATAATTTTCCCGACGAAGCTTCCGGCTAACATACCTCTTTCGCACAAGTGGAAATGGCTTGAGAGGAAAGAATCGCAGTGGAAATATCATTTTACCTTCCGGGGAGTCTGGCTTTACCAATAAAATGTTCGCTACCATCACCAGGTGAATATATATCCAATTTGATTTCATTCAATTGTAGCGGTTTTTTTTGGTGTGAAAAGAATAATAATTTGGTCAGCTTAATTCAATGGTAGCTGCCTTAAGGTTTTTCTTTTAAAACTACAATATCATTTGCAAAATATTTTTTACTCGGATAACATGATATTTCCCGATTGATTTAAAATTTACTAGGGCTTATAATATTTCGGCTCGGGAAAAATGTTGTCACGATAAAAATTTAAGAGTTTAGAGAGTCATTCACCTGAAATGAGTAGGAACCTGAATGAACATTATTCTCATTGATACTTGCTTATCCGTTGAGTCATCACAGAGCACAGGATAAATGGACTTAAAGATGAGGAAGTTTCAGAAAATCAAACTCTGCTATTCCACATCACAAGTTTATTTTTCAAGATCTAGGTTTCGCATCATCATCGTCACGTGGCCTGATGATGCCGCTACTCGGCGAAACATGTGCCGTGAAAAAAGAAACTTGTTATGTGGAATAGTGGTGTTTTATTTTCTGAAACCTTATAACGAAAAAGTTCCACCTGGTAACGTTTGAAACTGTTCGTTATAAAAGATTTGAAGCTACCTGTGACGGACGAAGAAATTGACAAATGGGATTTCATAGTGATCCCACCAGAGTTCAACAGCTGACTTGATCTTGCAGCTGAAAGTCAAAATCGTCGACCAAAGAGAATGTCGACGTCCGTCGAAGGCATCAGAATGAACTCAACAATGCGTGACCAATAGATTCTTCGATCAGCGACAAATGTTAAAAACCAGGCGATGCATTGGGCGGGGGGAGAGAGAGGGGGCGGGAGCTATTGTTAGACACGCCTATAGCGCCTGAGAACCAGATTCCGCGAAATAAATTGGAGGGTTGGGGGGAATGGGAAGCTAGAACACGTTTAACAACTTTCATTGAAGGCCACTTTGGCGTTTTTGTTCAAAGAGGCATTTCATTTGATGCGGATGCTAAATGGCTAAAATTAACCTGTTGAAGTCGGCCGTTAGGGACATAAAAATGGAGGTAATATTCTTGCCGTTCGTTGAGGTGTGGTGCGCAGCTCAGTGGAGAAATAAAAGATTTCGAACTGCCGATTTATTTCTGGAATGATCTTCGGAGGAAGTCAAATTTCTATATGCCTGGAAAGAATTTCTCCCACTGACGAGAAAACCATTCGCCCTGACTCACGCGCATGGCAATTTCTTTCAACTCTCAACCGGAAAATTGAACTGAGGGATTAGTCGAATAATATTATCTAGACTTGCGCCTGGCCTAGCATTAATCGACTTAAAAAGCAACAGAAATGGTGAGAGAAAAATAAGAGAGAGGAAAAAGTTTCAAAATTGACCTTATCTCTTTCCTAACTCTTTCTTAATATTATCGAATTGAATCTGTTCCAGAGTAGTTACGGACAAGCCGTTAAGCGATCGGGCGCGGTCAATATTTAAGCCGGAGATGTAGTTCGATATCAAAATTGAAAAATCTAATTAACGATACTAGTGTGTCGTAACATTGGTGAGTTGCAAAATCAAAGTGAAACGAGCCCAAAGGGGTAATTCACGTTCTAGATACTATCAGGGAGAATAATTCGTTGTTCTTATACGAAAAGATACCGATGTATGCCAGAATCTACATTATAGATAGGGAATTATTAAAAAAATAAAAATTTTTGGTAAACATAAGATAATCATTATAATCATCACCATTGTAGATTATCCATCCAGACAATAACTTCGTGGTTACAAGCCTTAAAGTTTTGAAATCACCTGTTCTCGTAGGTAACTTAAAAGCATACAGGCAAAATAAAAAGTATTAAGTAAATATATTTACAGTGGAGGTATTGCTTGCAAAAAATAAAATTAGGATTAGTATATATAAATAAACATATTAAAAAAGGAAATATTTGCATAACCGGAGTATCGAGAATTTAACTACGTACAAAAAGATAAACATGAATGAATTGAGTCGTGGGACTTGACAATGACATTGATTGACTTGACTTGACAAAGTTATTCTACGATTGAAGATTAATGATAACTTCTATGAAAAGTTATGGAATGCTTATTCGTTCAAAAATACTTATAAAACATCAATGTAAATTCAATATAACATTACAGAGAATCAACCGTATGTCCGTGTGGATTTTAAAGTTCAATTTTCATCAATTTCAAAGTTCAACAATTCAATTCAATCAATGATTCATTCAGCAGCCTGCTTCTCATTGATTTTTGTCAACAGAAAAAATTCCTATATGAAATAAAAATAAGAAAAACAATCTGACCTAAGACTGTGTCCTTTCCAAATTTCTTACACATAAAAATGAGCTGAACTTATATGTCACTCCCAATATGCCTCTGGGAGATCACTCCACGGTCATTCGGAAGTGTAGGTTTTTGGGTATCGAACGACAAGAGCCGAAAGATGGAGAGAAGAAGGGCGAAAAAGTTAACGGAGTTGATTGCATTTATAATTCAGAGTCAAGGGATCGCCTAACGAAGGGCACTTCACCGGTAACGATGGCAAAAGGGTTGGGAATAATCAAAGGGAACTGTAATGAAGTTTGATTTTTTTTCTACAACGTTCAGGTCAGGAGCGGCACCGGAGTAGTTGGCGTTTATAAAGTTAACAAAGATCGTACGAAGAGGAATGTGATGAAGTGGTGTGCAGACAATGTTTGCTCAAGAATATCTATCGACATTTTTATACACAATTTTTATATACTGGGAACACGAAAAAGTAGTCTGAGGGCCGGTTTGGAGCCGTTTTAGTAAAAGGCAATCTTACACTTTGCTCGATAACACCGCGTCATCCTTTCACCTATTCTAATTATTCTTTTTTTCCTGCCCTCGAGAATTAAAACAGTTATAATATACGGCATGTACTTGAAATTTGACCTCATTGCAGTATGTCAAATTAACTCGATTGGAATGAACAATGATAATCGATAATGTTTCGCTTCATCACTTGGGTAATATTTTATACAATTGTAATTGACCCTAAAACCGTGTTTTTTTTCAGTATCCTATAATTGAAAGGGTATCTATGCTGTTAAAAGCAATACGTGAGATGTGAATTGTTAGACAGTGAAGCATTTGGTGTAAACTAAATAGTTCTAATTGATTAACTGTATTGGTTCACGTGGAACTAGTGGACAGATAATTTGCGTTCGCTCATTAATGAGTCATTTATTATATATAGCCGAGAATTTTCATGTAATTATGCAAGTAAATAATACTAAGAGAGAGAAACCTGACAAATTATATGCAGTTGGGGCAAGATGAACAGGGAAATCCTTCTAGGGGAGTCTTCTAAATTTTTCTCATTTTCTCATATAACGTAGTAACGGGTAGATGCCGGTGTTGCGTGGATAAATTCTATAATCTTCACCATGTCTTAGAACCCAGCAACACAGTTCAACAATTATCGAGTACCTCTCACATTATAAAAAAATATAGTTCTAAAAGATAGTTCACAAATGAATTACTAGTCTAACTTTGGACTCACCGTCACCGCAAACCCCATAGACATGATTCATGGTTGACCACACGAAATACTCACCTGGAAAATAAGAAAAAAACATGATTATTATTTCAAGAAAAAACAAGAAACCACAACAGTATTTATATTTAATGTATTTAAATATATAATACATTATTAACATTTCACGCAATTAGGAAGCCTTATTTGGGGCATGATTATTCATTTACGTTTGAAATGGTAAAGGTTTGATTGTTAATGAATAGGGAGAGGCGGATATCAACATCACCTGCTGGTGAGCTTGCAAAAACTTTGCGATTCGCATGAAGGTTAAAGAAGCGGAGCACGTGTTTTTTTTTGAGAGAATTATGCATCATTCGGAAAAACTTCTTTCCCTTCTCAGAACTGAAAGGAGTATAAAGGGTACGAATTTCCCGGATAACTTCCTGCCACTACTAATGGAGATGACGTGCAGCTGATTAGTCCAAGTCATAATTAATACTCCGAGTTTCATCGTGAAACCACACGTGGCTTCTCTTCCGCTTTTAATTTTCCCAAAGGCATCGTGCCTATCTAATTGACGATATTTCTCTAATAACTGCAAATACAATTCGCGCGCTAGGGTTCGTTAAAGTTATCCCCGGATCATAAACGTGCTACACAACACAGCACATTGTTAATTGACTTATTTTTATGTGGCGACGCGTAAGCGTCCGCCCTATTAGCATAAAAATAAGACCGTTTGGAGTTGGTAAACGCTCGAGATGAAGTTGCATGTTGCTTCAGTAGAAAATATGACCTCAGAAGAATTAGCCCACAGAAGACCGGAAAAGTTTATATATGATACTATATGACAATATGATACTTTAAAAGGACAACCGGGGGTAATTGAAAAGGAACCCCGGAAATATAATTCAACAAATTACAAATAAAGCAACTCTGCCTGACCACTCCTGCAAAGGATGGAAGGGAAGAGGGTTAGTATTACTATTAAAAAAAAGTATCATGATCGGAATTCCGCAAAGAATGGTGATTGTGAGTTATGGTGGTGACTTTGGAAAAATTTTATTCATTATCTCACCTAGAAGTCATAAGAACTCTTCCCTTACGATTACCTTTTAAAAACAGATAACATCGATAACAGTAAATAAGGCAATTCGTTACTTCAATATATCACGAAAAAACATAATAACAACTTTATAACGAATCCCATTCTCAGAAGGAAAAGAAAAACATTTTTGAAAAATAGATCATGCTCCATACAAAGTTCAACGTGAAATAAACAGCTGTTTAAAACTTCTACTGAGTTAAAAAGTTGTAAAGTCGTAAATAGTTGAAAAAATAAATAATTTTTATTGTTAATAGGGAGATTTTTATTTATTATAGGAGTTTTTCTGAAAATTATTGGAAAACTTTGATTATTACAAAATTCTGTTATTCCTATGGATAACCTGCAGCCATCGAGAAGTAAGTATGTAGCACTTGTATCGTAAGCTGGATTAATTCACCTTATTATAAACAAAACACATTATCGAACGACGAATGAAGCTGAAGAGCATACCTTAAAACCACGTGATCGGCGAAACGGAAAAAGAAGTCAATTGTTCAAGAAAAGGCAAAATTCTATTCACCATTCTTTAATCAAACAAAAATCAGCAATTATCATAAGTATTATGAAATAACCATAAAACCTTCGTTTTTAGTTATCGAGAGAAACAAGAGTATGCCTTGCTTTCGGCGAAAATATCACACAAGTTCGCTTAGACTTGATGCACCAGTCGGCTCTCTGACGCGAGGCGATCTTCACACTGCCCCGGGAAAGGAGTTTGGTTAATTTTTTCCCCCGGACCTATGCCGTCACTAGCGCGTCTGCGCGCCAGGTTTCAACTGCAAAACGGGCCAATCATATGCGAAATGGTCATCATTCCTCGCTCCACGTCTTGAAATTAGTCCGTCCTGGAAGAACAGGTCACTTTCCTACGCGGACTAGCCTATAAATGGGCGGGTGGTGATCGCACGACGGGGGGGCGGGGCTGCTGTCTGTTTAAAACAAATGCAGTTTGATTACAACTTAACCGAACAGGTTTAACACGTGTTAAAGTTGTCACAAGTATATATTCATAATCACGTACTACAGAATTTTCATTTGAACATACCTTTATTATCCTAATTTTATTGCTCTTTTTAAAAAGAAATAGTAATATAAATGGTTCAACTAATTGGGAGGACTGCATTTCGTATTTTTGAAGAACACCTGTTTGTAAGGCAGATTGCGGAGACCTGAGATCCTGGAGATGACAGATTTTATTAAAGCATGGATTTCAGATCAAGTTAATTAATAATATTTAAATTAAAGCATCTATCGCTCCTTCCATAAAACATAGTTATGAGTGTTCCATAAAACATAGGATAAGAGTGTGAGGATAAGAGTGTGCACACATCAGACATTAATGCTTTCCCATGCGGCCACTTTTCCTGTATCAATAGCAATGCTTGAATATTGTCACAGTACCACTACTGCACACGATAAATACAGCTTTTTCAATTCCCACAAGAATTGCTTTATTTATTTTCTGGTAAAATAAGAAGTAAAATAATTTTTTTTAAACAATTTTGTGGAAATTGTAAAGTTTTATTTATCCAGTGCAATCATGAAATAGTTCCAAACATTAGAGACAAGTACGATTTCTTATAACTGAATCAAGATTTCGGCTTTATGTTATGTCAGAAACGATATTGTGCGGTTTATTCGACGCAAAGGCAGATGACAACTGTTGCTAGAACTCAACGAGTCCCTCTCATTGAAGTTACGAGCATCTTTAGCAGCGAAGTAATTGCCACGTACACCCGTCGTGGCGATATCTTCCTTAGTCCATGTGCCACGCGCTTCGTTTCTCTCCTTGCATCGTTGAAGTTGTTCATGTTTACAGTCTATGACCGAAGGATACGTATTTTTTCCAAAGTACGTTTTGAAAACGCTTATGTCTCATATACTCATCTGTTCCCTTACCTAATCCGTCATTCATCGCGCTCGGGGATTCCTATGTGCAATGAAACAAAAATAAGCATCTCTTTGGGGCCTAAATTAATTTAACTCGCATTCTCAAAATCTCAAGTGAAGGCCAAAATGCTTCCCTTTTTCAAATCATTAACTTTATAATATCATTATAGCCATTATCTTCCCGAGCAAAATTTCACGCAGCCTCTTCATTTCACCAATCAGTCATCGATGTTCTCGCATTTCAAACTAAATTAAATTTTCTATGGAGGAAAAGACAGGTGATGGTTGCAACGCTGAAAGAAATGAAAGATACGCTGTAATGCAAGCATACAATAATATTATAAAATTCACTGAGGATACCGTGAACTGGTGGAATTCCATTGCAAAACAAAACGGAGGTTTCCCCCGTTTTAGTGACACCTCCCAGTGCAATATCTCAATGCAGTCTCAGTGCAATGTCTCATGCAATATTAAGATAAAGCATCATATTAAATTTATCAGTTAAATGTGAATGATTCTTTGAGTTAAACTATACTTTGTAGAGCTCCGTGAATGTCAACGAATCTTTCCTTGTCAACAACGCATTCCAGTCACAGTCATGGTCTTAGGCACACGTTGGCACGGAGTGCCCTGAAGAGAGGACGCTAGATAAGAGTCGAGGCAAAGAAAGTTACGATTCATTAATGCGGTTGTTCGTTCACGTTCCTTTTGCAGCCGGTCACTTTATTTATGAGCAGCTGCACGTTTATAATTAGGACCAGTCCACTCGTTTTATTTCCATTCAATTGCGCCGTTTCATAAGAAACCGAAATTTGATGAAATCCAATGTAGGATACTACAAAAGGTTTCTCTACTTTTCTGAATCCTTCGTGCGAGGATTTCACGAGCGCAACAGGCCGATTGGAACGGCGTGGAGATCAGCGCTCTGTCTATAAATGTACCAAGTACAAATATCCAAGGAATGGCGTGTTGGGAGGGAGGG
>WURS02005367.1:0-12623 GCA_011762765.2 Rhinocypha anisoptera
CGACGGAGGGCCGTTCCCGCGCGACTAACCAGAGGACGCGTACGAAAACTGGCTTTTACTTCCCAGTAACTTGGAGACAAAGGGTGTACCCAGACCCGTGACGCCCCATCACCCCGGACGGGAGGATGGGATTTCACGGCACACTCCCCAGGCTGGACGCGACCCTAAGTAAGTTAAGGCGAGTGAAGTTTCATTGTGTACGTGTATGAATTAATTATGTTTTTTTCTACACGTGAACAATGACAGGAATCCTATGAAACGAGTAATTGGAAGTATTTATTTTATACTGAAAGAGGTATGTTCAATGAAAACCCTTTAAATTTATAATTTAATTTTTCCGCTAGTAAATTAAGTTTGGAATTATCCGCTACTACTTTGGATACATAAAACGCGTTTGAAATTTTGTTGAAATCATAATCTTGAACTGTAAATTTTCAAATAATCGAGCGTAGTACATTAGGGGTTATTATGACTCTATAGTTTTACAGTGATATTTTCTTGCGATATATTATTATGAAGAAAATACAAATGTGTTTATTTCACAATTGCGCCATTAATGAAGAAGCTTAAATCAGACACTCGTTAATATTTCGAAAAACTCCTCTTCTCCCATCGAATCAAAGATAATAGAGAAGAATAAATCATAATGAATTATTCCTGAAGGAAAATATATGAGGTTTTGTCATTACTGTCATGATACCAATGATGAATGCGTGAGCCCTATCTTTTTATTGCCTCCCTGCACCCGATCGACACGAAGCTGATCCGATCTGTCGTGACGGGAGGAAATTAAGGTGAGTGAAGTTGCATTGTGTGAATAGATAAAATATGTTTCTCTCGTCACGTGAATAATGATAGGCAATCCTAGTAAATGAAAGATAATTTTAAGGCAGGAATATTTCAAAACCACTATTCTACCTTGTGAACAAGATAGAGGAAACTTATTTAAGAGTAATACTAAATTGAAAAGATTTTTATCGTTACTGATGATCTCCATAGTACATGCTTTCAATTTCCGTACAGGGATTTCCAAAGTGAGTCGCTATTTATTCGACCAACCTGGCAATATCTCCCACCCTCTAACAGTTTGAAATACTACGTAGATAGAAGCAATCGAGTTCAGTGACGGAGAGAAACCTATTTGTGTTTTTAAAAAAGTAAAAAATGTGCTCACATAAAAGTGAAATTACATGATACTTACAAATCGAAGCAATTGTGACCCATGGGGTAGTAACATGTACCGGAACTCGTGATGAGACAGTTAGACATTGTGGCAATTGCATATTTCACAATACACACGTCACGTGGAAGAATCTCGTGTCATATTTCACTTCCCTCGAAAATGATTGGCACCGGAAGAGCACTGCGATCACAAATTATACATACACACGAAACCTTGACACTTCACACAATTCACTCCAAGTGACATCTCTCTTGAACTTGGGCGACGCACTTCCCCGACCCGACTGGTGTGTAAATGGCACCGGGACTCCATCCAGAATGATTGCCGACACCTCGATCTGAAATGAAATAAGGACACAAGATTTAATTCTTCGCCATTCTGGTAAACTTGACAATTTGGTGTATCCTATAAAGTTCCAGTGAGTTATCGTCGCCCTAGCACACTGTTGCCAAATACGACGACACATCACTATTTTAACAATTTAAATCGAGATGATGTTTGACACAAAGTCGCTCAAAACTGTTGACCCACAGTTCACTGAGCCGATTGGATTCACGCTAACCTCCTTGCCAGTGTTTTTCAGTACTCGTCCCATCTCTCTCGTTCCCTTAAAATTTTCACTTTCGGAACTCAATGTTATTCATATCTACTTCCCTGCTCTTCTTCGACCTCACCAAACCAATCAACGAAATCTCCCTCACAATAAGTATACAGAACGTAAACCGGTATACTGCTTTCGTCGCCGGGAGGGAAGAAAATTTTGACGCCGACAATATATTCTCGGGGGAACATTTTTCTCGCATCCCTAAATCCCTCACTCCACTCTGACGAAATTCCTTCATGAATCATTGACCCACTAGATTCTCCCGCTTCGATCTTAGCCCCCATCACAATGCTCGGTCATGGAAGAAGATTTTAGATTTTGACTCGACCTCCATGTCGGCCTAGGAGATGGCCACAAAACGAAATACTGAGTTTCAACGAGAGAGGAAAAATTATAAATCACTATATGGTGAAACGAAGTGGATGGGCGTATTCGTAGTGAGATAGAGTCTCAAGGTCATGTTTATTACTCATTTCAATGTCGACCTGCATCGCGGATTCACAGAATGCACCAAACGAAGTAATGATAATTTGTCCTAGACGTTTTAGTACCACGTAATATGCGATGTTGTCTTTCTTTGGCCACCCTCGAACCATTGCAGTACACAATCTCACTTCTTTCCTCCTTCATTCTCGTAATGTTTAAGAAATAATAAAATAACAAACTGCGGCATGTGTTATGACTGCTGTTCTTCCGTGTGTGGTCGACTCCTTTCTACTTTTCAACGTTTTCATTCGATTGAAAATTTGAATATACGGCAGTTGCTAATTGCTCATAAATGGTGGAAGGATTCCACCATGTACCAATAAATGTCATCTATCTTTATATAGAATATCTGTCTTGCTTCGTATTATCGCCTTGCTGATGTAACTGTGTCATGGAAGGGACTAGGTTCTCAAAATACCGGTTACTATAGAGGTCTGTTTCTATATGAAAATCACACTGACAAAATGTCATTTCCTTTTTTTGCATACTGAACAAGTTGGCCAGGCCATTTAGCATTTTACGACTTAAATATGTCTACCCGCCAGTGCTTTGTGAGAATGTCTTGGGGAAGATAATAGGGAATCCCTCTCATCTCGTGATTATAAAATAGTGGTTTAGCATTTATTATTTTCGGTTTAGCAGTTAAGGTGGAATATTAGTTTTTCCCAGATATTGTAAAAACTATGGCCCGCAGAGGGTTTTGGAGGCCAACTACGTATATCGTGAGAAATAAAGATCCCTACAAAGTGTGACTTGAAATTAAAATTTCTGTAGCCATTAAAAAGTTGATGCAAAATTAGCATGAAGAAATGAAGTTTAAAAAATTTTTAATAACTTTACAATGATGACCTTCAACATTATTATAATTTAAAGAAAATTTCAATTTTGCACGTTTTTTGCGATAAGCTTTTAATATCTTTAGAAATTTTAATTCAGAAAGTCGAATTTTGTAGGGATCTTTATTATTAACAAATCACCTGGCAACCCATGGCGTCTGCAAGTCATAGTTCTCCAGTATTTCCAAAAAACTGATTTTCCACCTTAATTGCTTAAATGAATGCTGCACTAACCACGAGATGACAGGTCGACTCTTGACTACTCCCGCCCTACGTTTCAAGCCGTTTGGCAGCGTAAAGCGCGTAAAGCAACGTATATCAGCGAACGTAAAGCGTAATTCGCGAGAATAACGCGCCCTTGGCAGTTTGTAGAAAGTGATTAGGAAAAATATATTTGTGATTATCTTGTTAAAATGAAGATAGAGGAAGTTAAAAGTACGGCCAAAACTCAAAGGATATCAGCTCATACGCACATCAAAGGGCTTGGTCTCGATGAAAATGGTGCGCCGATTAAAATTGCCGCCGGTTTGGTTGGACAAGCCAATGCACGTGAGGTAATTAAGCATTAACTATTCCCGAACTCGCATTCAGCTGCATCACGAATAAATAAAATCTCTGCTACGGTTTATACTTACTGATTTTACATTGCTAGCAATATATATTATGTTGCAGTATTATAAAGCTACAAGCTACAAGTTTGTTTTATAGAAATTTATCGCCATTTTAGAAATGATTAGTTATTTAAAAGTAAGTTATTTGCTACAGTAGACCATGTGAACTTAACATTTTGATGTTTATACGTAGACTAAATATAGTGTGCGTATGGAGTGTGCATCTTCTCTTAAGTTGTTAGTTTTATTTATTTCCAAAAACTACTTTTCTCAGACAATGCCTTTCCAATTTCAAAAGGAATCTTGATTAGAAGTACGCCTTTGGTATAATTTCTTCGAATCAATTTAATTTTGTTATGTATGTAGAAATAATAGTATTATAAAAGTGTCGACTTTCGTTCTTGGTAAATACTGATGGATTTTGACGCTGGAAACGTTCCAAAGGGAAATTAAAATTTCATAATTGAAGTGTACTTGTTTTTTGGAATGAAGTGGATTTAGTCGATGTCCATTTTTTACTCTCCATTCTTTGTCTACCCTCATTTCAAAATCCTCAATACTATACTCGTTCCTCCTTATAAACCATGCATTATAAAGCTCCACTTCGGATTTTTACTGTTTTACCTATCTCTTTACCCAAGTCTCTTGGCATTAATCAATTTTCCTAATTTCTCACTATGAACATGGTAATATTTCCATTTTCAGCCAAAATACCGAAATTACTTCAGGCAGATTATTAGGTGGGAGGAAATATTTAAAGTTGAAGAGTTAAATTCAAGTTGAAGCTAGGTAGCTCTAATCTGAAGTTTATTATAAAAACTACTCTAACCGGCAGGTAATCTTTCTTAATCACCATCTACTTTTTGAAAATCTCATTACTTAAATTTTATTATATAAGAGAAAGTCAGTCAAGTGGGATTTAACATTTAAACTGAGAAACTTTAATGAAAGTCATAGCTATTCTTAAACATAATAACAACAAACAAATCATCATCTTTCTGTAAGACAGCATGTTGAGTCATGTACTTGACGGTCAGTCACTGTGGCATACTGCATAAATTGAGATTTGAGAATTGCTGTCTCGTCCACCCTATACTCCTGATTTTGTCACTACTGACTACTTCACTCTCCTCTTGGGGGAAAATGATTTTCATAAAATGACTTCATCTCAACTGTAGATGAGTGTTTTTGAAACCCTTGAGTCATTCTACTTTTCCAAGGGGAAAATTTGGAACATGGCTTGTGTTTAAATCAAAGCGTGTAGTGCTCTTCCAATGAGAGTGTGTTGCAAAGTGAGAAAAAATGTTTGTGAAACAGTTCTTTTATTACTTTTTTGCTTCCTTATTGAATAACCCATGTACCAACATTTTACTAGGGTGACATTATCTGAACCTCTAATATTCTTACTGTGAATCCAATTTTAGTTTTGTTATTGAATTTGGGCTTATTTACCAAGCATATCTACTCCACGTACAAAGCATAGCCCTAAAAATCCAAGCTGTTATTCCTAATTTTTGATCTAAATGTTTCTACCACCCATCTTTTGTGTAGGCTGCCGGAATTGTCGTGGATTTGATCAAGTCTAAGAAGATGGCTGGTCGCGCAGTGCTGCTGGCAGGGCCCCCAGGCACGGGGAAAACAGCCATTGCCCTTGCAATTGCCCAAGAGCTTGGAAGCAAGGTAGGAACTCTTGTTTTGAATTCTTTGGTAGGGATTTGTTATTTGTTCATTTTCATATAATAGATTATAAAATATCTCAAGTTGCACGTTTAAACAACATAGTAATTTTGCAACAGTCTTTCTTTGGATGAATCACATTTTTACTTGTGCATTCATCATCATCTCCTGATGGCACGTATTGATAAATTTGGCTCATGCAAATAATTAATTTTATGTGGAACTACCAAGTTATAGTCACGATTATGGTGCGTTGTTTCAAGTCTGAATGGGATTAGGCCCTCGGCTAATCCCATTCATTAAGCTCTCACCTAACAGGGAAGAATCTTGGTTACTTTTCTATGGGTCATTCCATGACACTTCGTCCAGGCCATGACACCCACCATCTCAGATTTTGATGAAACTTGGTAAGTTGTATCCTCTGATATAGACATGAAACTAGGCAAAGTTTTTGTTCTCTATGTCAAGTTATTTTGTTTCTACAGCCCAGTCGAAATAGAATAGATTCTACCATGATGTGGGATATTCTTACTTTCTCCATAAGTAGTAGCAATTTGATTTTTGGGGTGCATCAGTGGTTTTGATCATTTAGCAGATCTTCAGATCCCAGGATAAACACAAATTGGAGAACAGAAAATCTTTACCCAAGTGGAACTTGAACCCATGACTTTTAAGTTGGTCGATGAGTGTGTAACTCAATAAGCTGGGTTAATTATTGTAGTTGATGTTCTTCACTACAAATCTCATCCTGACTTTTGTTTCTCCTTGCAGGTACCATTCTGCCCTATGGTTGGATCTGAAGTTTATAGTTCTGAAATAAAGAAGACAGAAGTACTGATGGAAAACTTTAGGCGAGCTATTGGGCTCCGAATAAAGGAAACCAAAGAAGTATTTGAAGGTGAAGTTACTGAACTAACACCCGTGGAAACTGAGAATCCAATGGGCGGTGAGTCATTATTATTTTTCTCTCATGTGGACATGCAAAATACATTTTCATCTGATTATTTCATCCATTTTCTGCTGGTGTATTTCAATCATTTTTCCATGTGGGGTAGAACCCAGGTAAGGAGTATTTCAAGGTTCATAGCTTTAAGAATTTCTCAAGTGGGAAAAATTTTCAATGAATCTAATAAATTAGTTGGAGTTGTATGACTTTCTTTTAAGAAATAAAAACAAATTTGTCACATACACAGAAACATTTTATTAAGGTAGCAGACATGGAATCCTAAGTTAATGTTTTAATTTACTTCTTTACTGTGTATTAATACCCAAGAAATGTTTCAGGCTTGACTAGGTGGAATTCCCTCACGAATGATTTGTAGGTAATCAATGTGATTCCATATAAAAATATTTATTTCAACATGACCATGTTTTTCCAAAGAAATCTGCTGACCAGATACAGCAAAATCTAGTTGTGTTGAAGTAAATATTTTTTATGTGGAATTGCAGTGTTTCCTTCAAAAACCTTCATCTACTTAAGTGGTTTGAATTCCAATACTGTTGAAAATTATTTCCTCTAAAAATTAACTCCACATTCCAATTATTTCCGCATTGGGTTGCTTTGAGAGATTGTTTTGCCATAAGAGTTTATGTAAATTATTCCTTTAGTGAGGGACTCTTTATGAGTTGTTAATATAGATAAGTATATTGAAAAGCTGTGCTTTGTATACTTAGATTTATTTCTGTTTCAGGTTATGGCAAAACAGTGAGCCATGTCATAATAGGTTTGAAGACTGCAAAAGGGACAAAGCAGCTGAAACTGGATCCATCGATTTATGAGGCCTTGCAGAAAGAGAAGGTCGAAGGTGGGGACGTCATATACATTGAGGCCAATAGTGGGGCAGTGAAGAGGCAGGGAAGAAGTGACACCTTTGCCACGGAATTCGACCTTGAAGTATGTTACAACTCTTTGTTCTGAAAATGAAGGAATTACACAAAGCTTGCGTTAAACCATTTCCTTTTTTCACTCTTTTAGCGACAGCGGGCCTCTAAATACCTGAAAGATTTTTTACCTAAATAATTATTTCTTTCTAAATTGTACAGGGGAGAAAAGAGCATAAATAAATTGTTTTGTCTAACCTTTAAGTGCTTAGAGTAATTAAGAGGTGGTGTTGTAGTTCCAGATGTGCCCTCTTCCTCTAGTTCTGTACCTCTATTTTTTTATGCACACCTCATTCCTTACTTCTAAGTACATACGAGGGTGGTCTGAAAAGTTTCCAACCACAATGTGAAGATGGCAGCACTCGTAAATAAAAGCTAGTGAATTTCGTTGATCATCTGTTGACAGTTACTCACCAAAGTTTCAGCCATTTTGGATATGCAGTTGTTATGTAATAGTCGTTTGAGTTAGTTGATGCTAGTGTTTTTGTGAAAATGGACAAAATCTAGTATCGAGCTGTTATCAAATATTTGTTTTTGAAAGGCAATAATCCTACACAATTCACAGATAAGTTGGATTATGTGAATGGGGACTCTACACCATCATTTACCACAGTGAAATTTTGGGCAGCTGGATTTAAACGTGGCCGTAAGAGCTTGGGAGGCCATGAACGTTTGGGATGTCCTACAACTGCAACTACCGTTGAAAACATCACAAAAGTTGACCAAATGGTGCTAGACGACCGCCAAATTTAAGTGAGAGAGATAGCAGAGGTTATGAACATGTCAAAAGAACATGTTTGTCACGTATTAAATCAACAGCTTGGCATGAGAAAGCTGTCCGCCCGCTGGGTGCCGCGCTTGCACACGTTAGACCAAAAACGTGTTCGAATGAACATTTCCGACGCTCAGTTGGCACAGTTAAGGTGGAATAAATCCAAGTTTTGGCACCGATTAATTACTGTAGATAAAACTTGGATACCCCATTATATGCCCGAAACAAAAATACAGTCCAAACAGTGGACTGCACAGGGGAAACCCACTCCAAAAAAAAGCAAAAGCTGCTTTTTCGGCTGGGAAAGTGATGGCAACTATTTTTTGGAATAGTCATGGAGTTATTTTAATGGATTATCTTCAAAAAGGAAAAACCATTACAGGAGCATACTACGCATCATTACTTGACAAGCTGAAGGCAGAACTTGTGGAAAAATGTCCAAATTTGCAGAAAAAGAAAATCCTGTTTCACCAAGACAACACACCATCTCTCACCTCAGCGGTTGCCATGGAAAAAATCCACGAATTACCATTTGAACTGCTTGATCTTACTCACCAGATCTAGCCCCAAGCGACTTCTATTTGTTCCCTCATCTAAAAATTGTGCTCTGAGGACAGAGATTTCCGTCAAATGAAGAGGCAATCACCTTCGTGAACAATTATTTTCAGAGAAAAACGCAGAGTACTTTTTAGATGGGTTACATAGATGGGAGCATCGCTGGGAGAAGTGTGTAGAGTTACAAGGAGACTATGTTGTAAAATAATAAAAAAAAAATTATAAAAATGTCATATCTCTGTTGGGTCGGAAACTTTGCATACCACCCTCGTATGCATTTAATCTTCCCCTTACTCTTTCAGTACCAGTTTCATAGGCTTCCAGTCTTATATGGGTCCTCCCTTCTAACAGAGAATTGTTTCATATCTATGTAGGATCAAACCTTGGGAGGTCTTTTTTCCAACATCTCTGATAATTTGCCCTATATATTTGTCCTTCTGTCTTCCTTGTGGGGCCTTCCCCTCTATGTTTTCTTCTGTTATATTCCTCATGAACCCATTATAGCTCAGGGTGTGTCCTGTCCACCTTATTCTTCTTTTTCTTCTAGCATTCCAAATTTAGTTGCATCCTCTCCACTTCTGAGTACACTTCTCATTCCTACTGCTGTCCGTCCACTATCTTCAGCTTTCTCCTCCAGCACCATGTGCTTCTATTCTTCTTTCATCTGTCTTTCCAATGGCCCGATGATCCACAGAGTGCTTTGCTCCATACGACTGTTTTTATATAGGTACTGCTTCCTTGTTTGGAAATATTCTTGAACACAGTAGTTGTCTCTTCATCATGAATATCTTCTTAGGCTATGCTAATCTACTCTTGATATCCATAGAATTTCTTCCATCCCATATAATCTTTCTTTTCAGGTAGGTATATCATATTGCTTTCTTATTTGATAACTTATCTTATTGGAGCATCTTAGTTGCTTTTTCTCCATATGTGAACTCTTCATTTTACTTATTTATTATTTAGTTAGGGGTACACATTGCAAGTCGGCTACTAGCCAGGAGGCAATGACATGAATATGGCCCATTTTCAACAATTAATAAGAAAATAATATACAAAAAGACCCCTTATATGTTTAAGAAAAACACATAGATATTTATAAAACACAATTCACATCTACAAAGAACAATTGACATCTACAAAAAATAAAACAACATCTACAGAATTGAATAATTAATAAATACTCCTTGCATTTTCTCCTAAAAGTTTGTAGGGATTTAGGCTTAAGAAGTTCCTCAGGTAACCTGTTCCACTCTTCAATACTTCTGATTAGGAACTAAAACTTGGCAATGTTTATTTTTTGGGCCCTGCACCTTATCTTGCGACGATGGTCATTTTTGAAGAGGTAGAGTGGTTTCTCTAGTTCTCGTTTTAACTCATTCCATCCTTTTTCTCCATTGGTGAGTTTGAATATTGCACATAACGTATTCAGTTATCTTCTGCTCTCTAAACTATTTATTTCGATTGAAACGATCTTTCGACTGGCTGTCGCTTGAAAGAGCCGCGAAGGGAATTCGAAAGAGGGGTGGAAATTTACGAACCATATTGCGGGACAAACGGCCTCGAGGCTTCGTCTTGCAGTTTAAAACGCCGCTCAACGTGGAACGCAACAGATCGAGCGCTGGTTGTCTTTTCACATGCGAAAGCGATTTTGTTCCGGATAATTCAATATACGAGTCGCGTCACCAATGATCGGCGGAAAGGAGGAGAAAATCACTCTTCGAAAATGGATATCGATGGCGGAGAGAACGACCTTTAAATGTTGGAGCTGGACACTTTTTAAAGCTATTAAAATTGAGCTGCCTGCAGTGAACTGTGAGAAGCAGAAGATTAAATTCGCAAAGGTCATCAAATGGTAGTCGAAGAATTAGTTAAGGACAAAATAGGGATCCCCGAATTAGAAAAACTAGTGGGACGGTTGCAACAAATTTCTTTTTGGAGCCGACGATGAAAAAACAATGACTCAAATTCGCTCATGCGGACAACTGATCCCTGCGAAGCTTGCTTAAGTCACACACACATTGGAACGTACGTGCCGCAATTAGCTAAATAAACCTGTGAGTTATAAGGATGATGTTCCCTCGTTCAACATGATCAGCATGAATCAAAACATTAAGAGTACACCTTTTTGGCGGCTCAAGAAATCCTCATTTTTCTCAAAAGAAAATGAAAGACGGATCAGGCGTGAAAATTAATAGTATAACTACCGCAACACCTTTTAGGCACTCTATACATCGTTAGTAGCAGTTAGGAGCAATATACTCTTGAGCTCCTTCAAACACTCTTTGAGCTGTGCCGTAACATCCCATATGAACAGTAGGATGGGACAGTAGAAATAACGTTTGCGATGAGGAAAAATCAAACGAAATACTGGAAAAGGTAAAAAAATGGATAGATGCGTAAAGTAGAGAAACCCCGTGACCCTGAAAAGTTCCGTATTCATAAACTTTATCGTGTCGTGAAAAAAAAAACTATTTATAACGAAAAAATTAAATAAGGCAAACCCTTCACGTGCGAACACAGAACCCTCTAATGGGAACGGTTTCGAGTTTCAACTATTTATCGAAACATATTTTTGGACGCTTTTCTGAGCGTCAGCTTCTTTCTGTCCTTCCATTCCCATCCCTGCATACCCTTTTTTTCTAGTCTGAAGAGCCTAATATTAACGCTGACAAGACTTGAAACAACGCCAGGAACAGTAAAATAGCCACTAAACAAATCGACATAATTCTTTAAGCACGCAGGATTACCAGATATATCACCCTTGTTTTTCGTCACACGATTCGAAAAGAACCGCTCAATGCACTCGGAGAATTGAACTCCCGCGCGCGGAAACGCTATCGGGGAAAGGGAAACGGATTTGATTTGATTTTATTACTTACACGTTACAGGGTGAAGCCTATGAGAAAAAATACAATAACGCAAAGAAAACCACTGCTCGGGGAAACATTGACGAATACAGGCACAGAAAATAAAGAAGAAATAATAATACAACCCATGCCAAAACTCAAACATACTTACATTGAAACTCCATGCTTTTTAAGTAACTATTAATAAAGTTAATTTTTAAATTTATTTTTGTACTTCAACGACGTTTGGGAGGGAGTTCCAATTTGATCGATGCTATTCGGAAAGAATCTGAGTAGGTGGTGGTGTGGTAATTCGGGCGGTGGAAGAGGTCTGGATTTGAACGGGTGCAACGGATCTAGTTCTTGAGTTTCTTGCGGAACGTGTCTATTAGATAAATATAAAGGGGGATGGAATTGGAACGCTGGCGGAAACACGATACCCCTTCGAGGATTCTAAGTCCCGCGTTTCACGCTGTGCGATCCAATTCCCTCCCGTTCCCGAGGCTACCAATTGGCTAGCCCAGGATCTTTCAACTTTATTGCCGTTTGTTTACAGTTTTCCGGGGTTCCTTATATTTAACCCCCGTATTATTTGTCGGTATATTCCCCCGTTTATGTTACAGTATGCTTTGTTTAACATTCTGCTTCTGGTCGTCCAATATATAAAATATCGTTGACAGTGCAGTTTGAATAATAGCCAGTAGTAATATACAATACATTATATACATTTACATCACATGATATGTATTCAGTCTAATACTACCTTATGTTATATGGTTACATGACTTAATATTTAATGTTACGTAATGACATGATTTTTAATATTGCATAATATATCAATTTAAATAAATGTTGTCACATAACGTAAGTTATTCTATATCATAGTAATTGTATTACATATACGTATTGATATTTTCCCTGCAATGATATTTTTAATTACAAAGGGGGAGAAGATAAGAGATGAAAATATTGGGTACATGTACATGTTTGGGTAAATATTGGGTGTCGGGTACATTGGAGGATTTGAACGGACGGTGATACGACGGAGACGTGAAGGGAGAGGGGGATTATACGGTAACAGGAGAGACGACACCCCCTGAGTTAAAGAATTCTATTAAGGCTTTCTTTTCCTTTGGTTCCTATGAGGAATGATCCATGTTGTGGCCACG
>WURS02005378.1:0-12623 GCA_011762765.2 Rhinocypha anisoptera
AAACTAATACGAGAACTACAAAACATGCTGGACAATGTCACACCGCTCACAACAAGCATACACAACAACTAAAAACTCTCCTTACAAAGTACAAGGTCAAGACGAGGAACTACATTATAAATACAAGCCAAAAAAACATACATATATACACTAACTATCCTGAATACTAACTCCGGAAGTGTGACTACATCTATTGTGATCCCTAATTGTGCGAGGAAAAAATGATAATTTATATCTATCTGTTCGGCATCCTAACTCCCTGATTTTATGTACGTGATCTAATCTACCATAGTATGTCGGTGCCTGTAATATATTTCTGATCTCATCTTTGAATTGATCGTCCTGAAGGTTTATCGTAAGTGTTAGCATTCTATAAAATTAGCTCAGATTCAAGGGTTTATATGCGAAATCATGAACTATTAGAATGTTTAAGGAGTTTGATTGTTCGTGGGATGCATGCGAGAAAGGGAGGAAACCTTACAGGAATAAGGACAGTTACTCTTTTAAATCGATAGAGAGTACACTTGACTTTTTTGAGTTACTACTACTATTAGCGTAAGAAGAACCATATTTATATCTGTCACTTATATTTAAATATTTCTCAACCAAATGTAATCTCATATTGCATCTATATATCAATTGACAGTTGTTAATATTGTTGCTTACTATTTCGAATTCTATTACTCTCATATCAAAATAAAAAACGGAAATAGTAGCTGTCATTCCTATATATAATTTATTTATTTATGTTTATTAATATTTATTTAATGCGCAAAACAAAAAAATAAAGTGCACTTCACTATGAGGTAAGTGTAAGTTTTTGTGTAAATAATTCCTATATCTTCTGTACTAGTTAAAAATATATTATGTTGAATTGCATTTGAAATGAAGGAAGACAAAATATTGCTCAAAAAAAGTGAAAAGGATATTCGGTGTTATACAACATTATGCGGTTTTGTGATAAATCATTAACTTTCTCAGTTGGCAGTCAAAATAACACAAGGTAATATCCGAAGAAACCCAGAAAAAGGAATAAAATAGGCAGAAAAGGATAGCAATCCTTTTATGTACGGCTGTGTTGGGAATAAAAAAACAAAATGTCACTAAAATATTCTTAATAAAATAATCAAATTGAATGCCTGAAGTAGCCAAGGGTGGTACGATACCTTTGGGGTAAATTATGTTCCATCGTGAACGCACGCGGGTTACATTTTATCCTTGATTTTTTTTCCCTTACCCTGGGATCCTATTTTAATGAAGACCCCTAGTTGCCAAGTCATGTTTTGATTTTCTGTTTATACACAGCCCATCGCTTTGAAACCGACGTACTACAAAGGAAATTTCCTCTGCATTTAGGTAGTGTGATCCAAAGTTTTACAAATTGATAACTAACAATCCTGCAGTGGCAGCGTTGACATTTAATCTACTGATTGAGAATGCCATTACGCTTAAAAGGAATTAACTTGTGCTATCACTTTTTTATTATCATACTTTCTCAGCTATAGTGAGTTTTTGATTTTTAGGACGGAACGACTCGGGCTCCAATCCGAATATTGCCAATTTATAAATTATTATACGAAACCGCTATTAGTACTTCATTAGTTATGAGATGAAAACTTTTTGGGAAGGTCATAATTGGAAAAATTGAAAGTCACGAACCTTCAGCGTTTTATTTCAGTTTACTTCTTGTTGGAAACATGGTACCACTAAGGGGGATGGATTTGGTATTAACTGGTGGAGAGAATTTTAGACTATAATTTTCCCTATTCAAGCTAATACGTAGTGCTCTCCTTCCTATTTTCTTACATAATGAGCATTTTTATCATGTGACCATGTTTATTCATTTTGACTCCCTGTAAAATTTCAAGGAATGGGTTAAAAGAAACTGCCATTCTAAAATTCCGATTTTTTTTATGACTCACATGACTATGCAGAACCGTCAGGCAACATGCGGCATCATCAGGTGATGAAATTTTACGCCAAATACAATAGGAACGAGTTACGAGTTTTGATGAGTGCAGTTGTAAAAAACAGATGCGATATTTAGCACACTCTTAATTTTAACCCCCGAGGACATTGTCCTTTGCTTACCAAATCAAATATTTCATCAAAAAACGAGTTACAATTCCTAGCACAGGAGTTTCGTTTCCAAGAGATTATACGGTTAGAACCGACAAATCGTTTCTTGATTACTATCCAAATGAAACATTCTCGACGTGGGCCGAGAACGGGATGGCGAGTGAAATATACCCGACCATGAAATTTAAACCTCAGGTAAAAATTACGAAAGAACAAAATTAAAAACAGGCGTGGAATAATCCACGGAGATAGGCCATCATTGGACAATTAGTTGATCGAGCTCTGAGTTAAATCTTAATCTCCAACCATTATTTTCCTTTACAGGCCCATATACTTTCATTAACATTTTTCTCTCAAATACTCTCTGGGCAGTCTCGTCTGTGATTTTCATGGTCCATGTCTCTGAGACATAAGTTACAACAGATCTTACAAGGGTCTTATAAATATTTAGATTTGTGTTCCTTGAAATTAGCTGGTTTCTGGAGAGCCTTCTGTTTGAATAAAATGGACGATTGCCCCCGTGTATTTTATCTTTTATTTCTTCACTTATAACATTGTCATTTGTTGTCACTGCCCCCAAGAGTTTAAAGTGGGATACTCCTTTTTTCCTCAATTATCAAGTCCACTGCACTTTAATATTTGAGCAAATTCTGTCTTCCTTAACGCCAATTTTTTTTCTTTCCTTCCTCCGACTCATTTTCTTGATATTTTACCTTCGATGACTCCAACTACTTTCCAGTTTTTTTTCCAGTTTCCAGTCCTATTTTTACTCTTCCCTATATATCTTCCATCAAATTTCCCTCTCTGCCTACCTTAACCTTATTCGTAAATTTGTATTTGTAAATCCTTATCGTCAAGTTTATTTTATCCTTTTCAAAACCCACACCCCCACCCACATTTCCAGACCTGCATAACTCGTCCATAATAACTCCTCAAAGTATAGGTTTCCTGTCATATATAAACTACGCTCCACAATACTGCTACATTTCATCTTCTCTTTAATTCCATACGCAAAGTCACGTCAATCAGCACTTTCCTCGCCGTAAATAATTCCCTTTCTACCTCAATCCTATTAAAACTCTTCCATATTCTCCCAGAATACTTATTAAACAGTCCCTTTCCGTAAAAATATAACTTATATACTAATTGTACCATACATTTGACATTTAACAATATTACCACCAATTGCGTTTTCATTTAATCTCCTTTGAAACCTTATCGATTACGCATTGCCTGAGGTGAATTCACGGCTATAGTCTGTTGGTTGACTGAGGTACAGGATTTTTACTACCCGCAAATTTGACTAAATCGGTTCACTTCCAACCAAATTTCAATCTTGCATTCATTTCCTCCCATGCTTTTCCTCATGCACTCTAAACATTTAACGCGATAGCGGACATGCATTTTTTTTCAACCGTGTAACACACTCCAACCAACTTCTACATCCGCTACCCTTAAACATTATGTCTGTAGTATATATGTTTGTAATAAGTTGTGTCTCTTAATACATTTATTTATTTTTTTAATTTTATTAATAATTTTCCCTTGTAGTTTGTCAATCGTTTCATCGAAATCTACTAAACACGGGAATACCTTTTGTCTTCAACCTATGTACCTTCAGTGATCACTTTACCGCTAATATATCGCATACTAGTTTGCTTTTCCTCAGACAAAAATTCTTCTAGAAAATCTATCAATATGTCATAACTAGACACTTTCAGGGACACTTTCTCATGTTCAAAGTATACGCTATTAGATTCTTCCTCCGTATGTCTAACCGTCAGCGTATACACTTGAACTAATTATTTACGAGAGTAGTCCCAGAAGTACCTGACCTCACAAAGAAGACGTTAAAAATTTGCGAGAAAATGTCTTGATTTCTGAACATAGTCTCCTTTTAGCTCGATACACTTTTCCCGGCGATGTTCAAGAGCTCCGATACCATGTCTATAGTGAGAATCGTCAAACTCGTCAATATAGCCATTAGCCGCAGACACCACCTCCTAATTGGTGGAAAATTTTTACCACCAAGCCATTATTTTCAAGTTTGGAAGCAGAAAATAATCCGAGGGAGCCAAATATGGCGATTAAGGAGCATGAGGAAACAAATCAGACGTTAACTCATTGATTTTTGCCATCGTGATAACGGATGTGTGAACTGGTGAATTGTCTTGACGATGACCAACTTTTTCCAGGGTTACAAATTAACCCAGGGCGTTCATTATCGATGGTCGTCAAGCGAATAATAAACAACGTAGCGTCTTCAAACTTGAACTTTACAAGGTTGAAACTTTCGAATCTTTTGTAATAATTTTTTTACTTTACTTTCGCTTTAATTTAATTCGGAAACGGTGAATTATTGATCATTATCTTAAAATTTCACATGGATTTTACGGAATAGTAGTATTCTCCAACGCAGTGACCTCCCTAAAGTTCCTTTCGGTAAAACATTACAAGGAAACTACGAATTATAACGAACGTAAGTCAGTGAAAGGGTACTCACTTGATGAGAAGGTCTTCCTAATTGCAACAATCCTCGGGATAATTGAAAACGGGGGACGTTAGATGCAATGGCCATAAAATTTACGATCTCAGAAGACTGGGGTTGGTTCAAGATCTTGAGAACGGGATTAATGGCAGATAGGGGAAACCATAATAAGCCCTGTATATCACCGGAATTAGTCATTAATATTGGAAAGTGCAACTAAAAGCAGAAACAGTTCCGCGCACATGATTACACGACAATAAAACGTCTTAATAACATGAAGATTTTTTTGGAATTGGAGTACGCAACAAGAGGAATTTCTGAGAATAATACATAGCTTCCTAGCTGTAGGTTATTTTTATTTATTATATATATATATATATTTTGTTTCTTCATATCTATGTACGTGTGTATCCTCTATGTTTGACTTGATGATAATGATGCTGAATATATAGTATTATGAGCAACGATTGAGTTTGTTTAAACGTTACAATTTTCATAGTTTATAGAAGAGTCCTTTACTTCGTGGAAGTCTAACGTGTTACAATAATTAAAAAACTTTTCTTTAAACCTGAAAAAATTTATTCACGACTGGTTTCGCTACTAACCCCGTTGTATTATCAAGTGACTGTTCCTTGATAGCGCTACAGAGTTAGTAGCAAACTAATCGTGCATAAATATTTTCAGTGGAAATCAAAATGTTGCAATTGTTGTAAATTGTTACAATTGTAGTCACTGAGCTTTATCGTTCACTGAGCCAACTTTAATAATGTGTTTGTTTGATGTGATGTGTGGTATCGTGAAGATATCTTATTTAATTATTTTATTAATGATGTATTTGATAATGAAACTTATACTTGAATGTGCATGTTAATATGTCAGCGGACCATGTGTCTACATGCATTTATTATTTAATATAATTGATATAATAATTTATTTTCAGCATACTCCTCTAGCACCGTGTTTCGAATTCATCTCTCGTCTTATTTTCCAATGTTCCATGTCTCTGACCCATAGAGTACCATACAACATACGAATGTTTTCACATACTGCTTCCTTGCTTGAAGTGATATCTTTCTTGAGCTTAGAAGTTGCTTAGATATTGCTGTATAAATTCATAAAAACTTAATGAGCTTAGATTAGAACTTCTGATTTCCTTTAACGGAACTCCTCTATGAAATAAATGACTTTTTCACACAACTGGGCGTCCTTTTATATGATGTCAAGAAAATGGGACTAAATTAAAAATTATCATTGGAGCATACGTTAAAGAAAGATCCTGCAATGGAGAAAATGCAAGAATATTCTACCTCAGTTCGCTCTTTCTCGTTCCTAACTCTTTACTCCCAATGGAATGGTCTGCCTGCAGAATTATTTGAGCGCTTCGCTATTAACGTAAATATTTTTTAGAAGAGATGCAAAAAAAGTTTTGTGTGATACTTATTTCTTAAATGCAAGTAATTTTCGTTTTTTGTTTTTTTTAAACCTGTAACTGTAAATTGTAACCTTTTGAAGCTGTAACCTGCAACTTTTGTAATAATAATAGTGATGTAGAACATATTGGAATATGAGAACCGAGTTAGTTTTTTTAAATGTTACAATTGTAGTCACTGAGCTTTTTTTGGTCACTGAGCTAACTTTAATAAAGTGTGCCTATGATGTGAAGTGATATCATTATTGACATTTTATTTAATTATTTAATTAATGATGTCTTTGATAATATAACTGATACTTGAATGTGTAATGTAACCTACCACCGGACCTTGTGTCTATTTACATTTCTTTTTGAAATAATAATAATTGAAACTTGCTATTTATCTATTTTGAAGATAGATAACCATAAGTAAATATAATTATAAGGGTGGACAGAAAATATCTAGGTCTAAAAATAAATATGGGGCGAATTCCTTTGTTCCGGGCGTTATGTGGTGAAGATAGAGCATATAAGGACGAAAGAGATGGTACATTTCCTCTTGTTAAAAATATTTTACTGTTAGCCGATTTCAACGCAAAACATCGTCCTCAGTATATCATCCGCTGATCCTGGTAGCAGCAGGAGTATAGAAACCGGTTAACAATGAAATATTTTTAACTAGTAGAAAAGTGCTACTTCTTCGTCATTATAGCATGTCATAACCGGATATCATAGTTTCAAAAATATGTATATATACATTTAAATATTATCTCCCTTCATTCAAATTAACTTATTCCAAAGATAAATAATTAACAGTATCTCATTCTGCAAAGACTCTATGGAATATAAGCATAATAACTATCCACAGCTGGAACACCTCTTTCTTCGGAGAGAATCGTTAGCCGCTAAAAGACAAAGTGAAATTTTTTGGAAGAGTGCCAAATCTAAAGTATAGGGTTGTTAATTGTACAAATAATTAAGAATATCCCTCAATGGTTGCATTTCCATTCGTGTATTGTCATGATAAATGTATTTTTTTCCGTATAACAAATCTTTTCTCATTTTATCTCAAATCTTCTCCTAATCTTATTTTGTCATGGGTAAAAACAAATCTGTTTTAGTTTGACCTTTTTTCAAGAAGATCAATGCACAAATTGCCTTTTAGGTACCAAAATACCCTTTCCCGCCGATGGAACTAAGCACTCTATTAGAACCGTCAGAAAGTTTCATGGTAATGGGTTTTTCATCTGCTGTGAAAATGAGCGGAATCCCTCCTATGCAAACTTTTTTCATTTGCAATCCTACATCAAAATATATCATGAATCTTTCTTTGAAATACCTCGCGTCTCAGCAAGTACATGATGGTATTTTAATAGCATAATTTATACATTTTCCATCACCGATGTCTTCAATTGAAAGTTGTGCCCGTCCTCGGGAAGTGATTTTTAGGTTAGTGCCATCACGGTTAAAATCAGTAGAACACCTGGATTCGATAGTAGCAAATGAAGGAGAGAAGTTTCCATATACTTTTAATATATTTATACCTATAGATATCCATTGGATTCGAGCATTCTTTTAAACAATATCATTTATGACTCCACGATAACACAATTTCTAATCGTCCAATTTAAGAAAAGCGATCAGCCCTTCTAATAGCAAACATTAGAGAAGAATCAAACCAGGAATATCTTACATTTACTGATTTCAATTCGAGCTGAGAAAATAATATCACCACACGCTGGGAGATAATAGTTAGATTAACTATTGTATATATGCATAATATCTCTCATGTTTTAAAATAAATTTTAATTGATTTTGTACCCGCATTACATGCATTTTCTTTTTATCAATGAAATTTTTTGCATGTAATTAGTTTCTCTGCATGTGAATTACATCTAATACATGCATGTGGGAATTCATGCGTGGCGATGGCTCACTCACTCCCTGCCACACGCCCTTGCGGAAACTTGCAGGGCATTACATGGATATAGACGTAATTAGTTGTGGCTACAATATATGGCAGGTTAACGTGTCAAGAGGGATTACTATCGAGCTTAATTAATGGAAATTCGAGATCGAACTTCAGTTACAAGATCACGACCTAAGCAATTTCAGCGGGATTGATACCAAGTTTTATCTGGTTTAATGCTGCGTTGCATGGCATAAGACAAAATATTTTATCACCTATCTTTGAAATTACATACAATTGCGGGCGTAACTTTGTGGGAGCCATTCATCGTAGGGAATTTAAACGAATTAACTTTGGCGTTTCCACATAAAGTTATATTTGGCCCGACCATGGTTTCGTTACATAGTACGTAACATTATCAAGATCCCTGATATATCCCTGATAATTTTACTATGCAACGAAACCATGGGCGGATTAAATAAAACTTTACGTGGAAAAAAGCAAAGTTAATTCTTCTAAATTCATTATTACTGAAATGTTATTTGGGCATAACAAAAGTGACAAATCTTTCGTCTTCTGGAGCGTCTGTAAAATCAAAATGGGAATACTTCGTAGAGTATTTCTTTTTTTTATACGGTGCTTCGACGACAACGGTCATTTTGCACCTCTTCAAGTGATAGAAAAGATCCATCTGGACAAACACAACACCCATGCCCCGGTGGGGACGCGAACCCGCGATCTTTTGGTTAGCTGGGGAGCACGCATCCCACCAGGTTAACCCGGTCGGCTGGAGATAATTATAGGCATCGTATTTTGACACAATAATAAACAACTCTTTATAAAAAGCTTCATCAACTCTTATGCTATTTAAATTAAAACGAAAAAAGTTGTTTAAAAATGTAAAAAAAATCTTTTTCCTGTCGTCTGGTGGTCGTACGTAATGGAAGTTTTTACCGTTTTGAGGATCTTCCTCATTTTATTAAGGAGCAAGTATTGATAATGTTTAGACTTTCGAAGGATTTATTACTGCTTTTTATTTTTTTTGCGTTTGCAAACCTTTAAAGGAGACGAGGTGAACGCAGTCGAATTCGGTTTTTTTGGACGCAGTGTTGCCATTATCATCTTCCGTGCACTGGTCGCCGTCCCAGTTTCTCACGCAAATTTGCTGCAACGAATGTAACTACGTAATAACAAATGTTGCAATGTCACTCCACTGCTTAGACGGTTCGTAACGTGCCCAAACCACAGATCGTTATGTAAATATGTCATTATCCCAAGACAACCAGTTTTTTCGGATGACATCGTCGATTCGATATTGGCTTCGATGACGGAATTGACAAAAGAAATACAATTTGAGCATTACAGGACAATAAATTTAACTTCCAAATTCAGATAATCTAGAGCCAAGACATTCAACTGCGCTAAACATGAAATCCATATGTTGCATTGAAATAATGATAGCGTGTGAAAGAGATAACCGCTTAAGAAAAATTGTTATTGAAAGATATAGATGCGATACAACATTTTACGTAGGCTTAGACTACCTCAGAGAAGGAAATACCTCCTAGGAGCTTTCATCTTCAACCTGTTTATGAGTAAAAGACCCTCCTACATTCACAATATGTTTAGAGTGAGACCCTCCATACAATTCAGTCGTTCAAGAAGGCCAAGTCCTTCCACGCTTTACCTCCCTCTTCATCGGACAACAACTTATCAAAAGTCATTCCTGATTTCGTCAGTCAAAATATGGAACTCATTACCTCAATTGTCATTGAAAAATGTAAGAAATATTGGAAGTTTTAAATCACAATATTACAAGTATCTCCTATATAGGTAGATGTTACTCAGTGCTACTTATTTGTATAATACTTTAATTAGAAATTCCTCTATCTATCTCACCTGCTAAAATCAATTTCATATACCACGATGTACTTTATGTAACTGGATATTTATGTATGAGTGTGGAATTAAAAAATTATTGTACGATTTTCTTTTGGCCTCTGTTTTCTGTTTTTTTGATTTTTTCTTGATGTAAATCTGTTCTTGTTCTCAAGTGGCCCTGATGCCACATAACATAATAAATTTATTCTATTCTATTCTATATACCTATAACTGGCAATCCCGCAAACAGTATAAGAAAGTTAGTGAACTCTGTTGAAAACATGTACGCCTTGGATTTTAAACTAGTTCTAACAAGTAACTAGTGAGTCCTCCAAACTCTATACGGCTCAAAACATAATTCAATCATCAAAAATTATCCTGGGAGAATACACGATGATAATTGTAGGACGCGAAATAGGACTTGATAATGCTACGTAGTTGAAACTAGTTAATAAATATTTTTAGTGAAAATCAGTGTTTTCATTATTGTAGGGAGAATACACGTGTGCGCGTTTAGAATTTCCAGAATTATAAGCAACAAAAGATCTGGATCGGAGCACCCACTCTGTTAGTAACATCTAATATGCATTGCACTCGACATTTTTTTAAATTAGTATTGAACCTAATTCCTGTTCACCTGAGCAAAATTTCATACTGTTTGGTTCGGTGCTCATTAACTGTCCAGCAGGTGAAAATAAGTAAAGGAACGACGATTAATCCCCGGACCTCCGCGCAACTATTCACCAATAGCTCTCAATGATCTACGCCACCCTCCATCTTCCTTCCTTCCTCCCCCCCCCCTTCGCTCCCCGGAGCGAAACCTTATCGTCCCTCCCGTGGACCTCCTCCTGAGGGCTCCTTCCTTATCCCTTTTTTCCGCTCCTCATAAACTACTCCTCCTTGGCCTATCCATTCCCCGTGCCACTCCCACCTGATACTCTACCCTCCCCTCCTTCCCAGACCCTCGACAGAATATCCTTCCCCACGACATCCTGGGGCCTCCCAGCCATTTCTCCTATGCCCCGGCACACTATATTATGGGAAGGGAGAAGAAACCCTTTCGGGCCAATACTTGAGTTGTTCCGAAGACCCGAGGCTCCTTCAAAGAGGAAGGTTATAATATTTCACATCCCCGCAGCGTTAAAAAAAAAACGGAGTGCACCCGATGGTTTTCGGTATGCATGGCGGGAAGCTAATATCGCCAAAGTGGGCGATTGAAACGCCCACGTCTCAATTTATCAGGCATAATTTTTTTGTCAGTGGTTTCCACGCATCCATTTGATGGAATTTTATAAGACGCTTTGTCTTGGTCGCCGTCCTATTTTGGTATATTTGGTGTGTCACCGGTAAACGATTCCTCCAAACAGATAATGCGTCGAAATATAGTAACAAACATTAATCCGGCGAGCTAAAATCGAAAATGTGTATGCCGAAGAGAACGGTGATAAAATAACCCTTTTCGCGAACCATTTCCTAGTAAGAATGCAAGAAAACTTGAAAAAAATAAGACTTTTTAATAAAAAACTCTCAGATAATAAATCTAGTGTATCCGAAACTGCATACTGGCAGTGATTTCGTCGGTGATTTTCCCAGACACAAAAGAAAATTTTGAGAATTTTTCTAAAATTTAATTTACCTTTCAACCTGTCATAAATAATGCTAGTACAATACCATAACTTTAAAAATTTATTGCATTGGGAATGGGCACGAGAAAGATTGTGTTTGGAGTTATAGCAAAAAACAAATTAGAAAAAGGTTTTAATTAATATTGTTAGACCCTTCATAGTAGCTACTAAAGTTGCTCATGCAAGACTTCTAGATTCACTGGTTTATCTACAAAGCCTTTTTGGCTATTTGCTTTTCAAAATGAATTAACACTTTTAGCATACAGCTTTAACCCTGGGGTTACATAGAACTACCTTTCAAACTTGCCTTTATTGTTTGCACTCGTACTACCATGTTTAATATTCAAGAGCATATTTTTTCACAAGTGAAATATCTTTAAAAAAATACCAATCTACCGAAACTTAAACTTTAACTCTTGTGATTGTCTGGAAAACCGTGAGAATTAATAGGCGATATTTTTGTTATTTAACGTTTAGCCTCTTACGACTTGCACAGGACTGTACATAACCGCATTCCTATAAAAGCTTCATTCAGTAAATACGTTAAACTCTGTCTAGTTTGAAAGAATCGTTGCACAGTGTATATGAATAGGCAGAAATAAACCGCTATCTTACCGCGACCACTGAAAGCTGGGCTATTAGAATGGGATATTTATTGAGAACATGATGGAACAAACTTTGACAGTCGCTCTGGCTTTTGCATCAATATTTACCCCCAGCGACTGCTGCATATATTCCGACGCATGAACGTTCATAACAGTGATATATCGCAAAGCCTTTTCCGGTAACTGCACATTAGAATGGACCAAAGCTGGCACCATGATAAAGCAAGCGTATTATCCAGCAATCCTTGCACAGATTGCTCAGAATTAAGCGACTTATTTTACTATTGTGATCCAGTGTCAAATTTCATTTCGATAGAGCCAACACAGACAGGTTGCTAAAAGGAACCAGCAAGACTCAGGAGTTTTATTCGCTTTTTGCTGCGTTTTGACATCAAATATCTACCCAATGAACTTTTTAGAAAGGGAAGGCAGACTTAACCGCGTAGACGAAACTTTACGATTCATTTTAGCACACTTTAAAACATTTTCCAATGAAAAACAGTTTATGTAATTACAATTGGTGGAAACAGACTGATAATAAGGCCATATTAACCCCTTGCGCTGAAATGACGAGTCTAGCTCGTCATGAACTTCCGATGCCAAATCGCGCAATGACGAGCTACAC
>WURS02005397.1:0-12622 GCA_011762765.2 Rhinocypha anisoptera
TTTTTAAAAGTGGAAATTGCAAATTTTGTAACTTATTTCTTAGATTATGGATCGTTTCCACCACATCTCACCTGACAACGTTTACTGATGATGATTTCATTTGTCTCACCACCATAATAGCTTAGGTGCCATTAAATTTCATGTAAATAACTACTCCATCGTTATACTGCTGATGTTCTGAATTTGACATGTCACATTATCGCTGGTGATCAATTGCCATCATGGGTGAAATTTCGGCTTAAACAGTGTAAGGCAGAAGTGAAATGTCAATCTAATGAATTACATTACCTATTGTTCCAACACCTCAGAAAATTTGAGGGACCACAAAGAAGGAAGCATTTTTCCCACCATAGATATTATCCCATAAGCTTTAGAGTGCTCTTTCTGCAACAAATATTGCACTGTTGCAGGGCTACATTGTCTGCCGATGGTGTGGCAGTGAAACATAAAATTGCTGATGATTATAGTGATGTAACAATCAGCAGATGCAGCAATTAGTGGTTTTTTATGTATGCATATGTTGCCTCTACTTCCTATCAACATTTATATCCAACATTTATAACCCCTGAAATCTCTGGGGGGACTTTTATTCAATCTTTTACCCTAGGGTGTCACCCTACAGGTAACTGGAAGACTCTAAATAGAATAAAGTGAAATGTTACAAACACCCACTCTTCCTCAATCACTCTTTCTTTATAAAATATTATTCTCTTTACCTACAGTGCCTAAAACCATAGGAATAATTTTCATGTTTAATCTGTGAATAGAAGTTGTTTTTATCTTTGGTTATTTAATATTATCTGTCTTTAGAAGAGGGTTTAAGTGCTCTGTGTAAAAATGGTAGCCTAGAAACCAAAAGTTGGACTAGCTAAAAAGATGAGAAGTCAAGCCAGATACTTTATCCAGATGGAATGTACATACTGTTTTCTTTTTAATGTCTTTCAATGCAAAAGGCTCTTCTATTTCTGTGGAATTTACCATACAGGGTGTGTTAATTAGATTTCGAGACTGATTTTTTCCTGCGCAGTGGAGGGCTTCCAGATCGGTCATGTGGCCCTGGCTGGGTGGAGGGGGGTCTCAAGTAAACCAGTTGCCGGCGAGATGCTGGGGTGAAAGCATCATGTGCAAAGTAAGTGTGTGTTTTGTGATCATGTCGAAACATCGAAAGAGTGAAAATGCAGCGTTATTCCATAAAATTCTGTGTCAAACTGGACAAGAACGGCACGGAAACGCTTCAGTTGCTTCAACAGGCCTACAAAGAAGATGCAATGTCACATGCCATGGTTTTCATGTGGTACAAAGGGTTTAAAGATGGCCACGATGACGTCGAAGATGATGATCGTGTTGGAAGGTCTGCAACATCGTGGAACGAAGAAAATCTGGCCAAAGTACGGGAAGTTTTGAACAGTGACCGACACTTGAGCATTAGACTCATTGCGGATAGAATGAATTTGAACTACCATACAGTGTTTCAAATGGTTTCTGAAGATTTGATGATGAGGAAGGTCTGTTCCAAATTTGTACCGAAAGTGCTCACAGACGATCAGAAGCAGCGGCGCATGGCAGTTGCACATGTGCCTTGCTGTCACCCAGATTTTGGCCCGAAACAACGTGGCAATTCTTCCGCAGCCACCCTATAGCCCGGACCTTGCCCCCAGCGACTTCTTTTTGTTCTCCCATATGAAGAAGGACTTGAAAGGGAAGCGGTTCGGCACCGTCGCAGCGGTTCAAACGGCTTCAACGAAGATTCTGACCACCATTCCAGTAGAGGAGTTCCAGGAAGCCTTTCGACAGTGGAAAACTCGCTGGCTGTGTTGACTCTGAAGGAAACTATTTTGAAGATTTTTAGTCTGCTATACATAAATGTTTAATACATTTTTTTTCTTGGGACCAGTCTTAAAACTTAATTAACACACCCTGTACATGCTTGGTTTGATATACATAATTCACATATTTCATAGTGAAACGTTTTTAATCTGAGGTTAGTAATATGAAGTGAAGGTTTGATTGAGTTTGTTTACTTTACAGGTTTGAGGAAAAACTTCAGGATGAAAGCAACAAAGAACTTGATAATAAGCTGGCTAGATCCTTTTTAGAGTGGTATCATAAGTTTGAAAACTCAATTGACGCTGCTGATTCATGGTTTGAAACTTCTGGTAAAGGTCACATAGAGTATTGGGAATGTGAAGGAAACCCATTATTGAATTGGAAAGATGGAGGATATTCCAATATTATTGACTTACTCATAGTAAGTAAAAATCCTTAAAATTAATGCAATAATTTTCCACATGGGATATGTACATGGGTATGAACATTTAGTTTAAGAAAATTGTTGTCAGGCAAGTCTTTCTTGTCTGACAACTGCAATCTGCTTCATGTTTGACTTGCAATCTGAAAATTCACTTAATCCTTTTTTGTATCAATGTTCAGTACTTCTGTTTGAGCAGAATATCCTTGTAAACCATATGATTTTACTAAGGATAAATATTTTTGGAATTACCGAGACTGAAATGTTGAACCACTTATCTGAAATTGGGTTTTCTCTACAAATTGAGTTATACCTGACACATTTTATCCCATTAGTAACCAAGGAAGGTACACATAATCATGCTGATACACAATACACAAAAAGAAACAGGAACAGAAAAAAAAGATTGGACCTTCTGTGGATATTTCGATGGCCACTGCTACTGTTATAACACTATTACTACAGCATTATTATACATAAATATATTATATATGCATACATATACACACACTTCATAGATATGATGATATAAACATAGAACAAATAAAAAAGAAACCTCTATTTTCTTTGGATATTTCAGTGGTCACTTAGTGTCACCATCTTAAATTATTTGTTTACTAAATTTTACTTTGATTCCCCTACCTTTTGATTTTTTTATGATATTACTGATTTTAATACATTTAATGATTCTTTCTCTTTCTTACAGAAAAAAATTCCTGAGCCAAAAAATGAAATCCCTGTTTTAAGCAAGATTCAATACAATAAGGAAGTTACATCCATCCAATGGGATGGATTTTCTGACCCTGAAAAAATAAATATGGTGTCTGTTAATTGTGCTGATGGTTCAGAATACATTGCAGAGCGTGCTATTATTACTGTTTCACTTGGGGTTTTGAAAGAAAACTTGAATATCTTCCAGCCTGAGTTACCAAGGAGAAATGCCAATGCCATCAAGGTATGTTTTGGTGAATTCATATCTACTGAAAATGCAATTATTTGATTTAGGATGGTACAATTGAATCAAAATTATGTGCATAGATAAATTTGCATAATTTGAAATGTTGGTACATTTTTCAGGGACTTGCTTTTGGCACAGTTAACAAAATATACCTTAGATATTCTCACCGTTGGTGGCCGCAAAACTGTGCTGGCTTTAGCCTTTTGTGGAATGAAGATGATCATGAAAATTTCACAGAGCAGCTAAGAAAGAGTGGGGTTTGTAGAATATATATATATATATTTTTCTCTCATTATAGTTGTCTGTAACCTTTGATTAAATCTACATTCCAATTAATTATACATTCCTTCTTAATGGTGAACCTCAGCATGGTGACAGTACTGGCACATTCTAATATTGAGCTGTACTGTTTAGAACAATGATGGAATGCTTCTCATATCACCTGTGCCAGATGCATAGATTGAAGGTTGTGAGAACCAGATGAAAGGAAGGCGGAATAGAATCTGTTCTTAATTGAGGTGGCTGCTATGACTACCGATCCCCAGTGAGACAGCCATTTAAGTGATGTTACATTAAAAACACAATTAAGGTGGTCAATCAGAATCCACCACCATTAAAAGGAAACACAACCACAAGAAAAATGTTAGGCTCTACCAGAGGAATAGATCTTGAAAACTATGAGATCTAGTCCACTGGGGTAGGTGTCATATTTTGCTACCTGTATGTGAAGGCCTACGTGAGAGTAACCATATATAATTTCAGCACAGATACATTGTTACAAAAGGACCAAAATGCACAAGATAGGATCGTGAAATGTTAAAATGACAATGAGGTGAGGGAAGTCGGTGAGCATTAAGCATAAGATGAAGATAGGAAATGTATATGCATTAGGAATGAGTGAGGTAAGGTAAAATGATAGTAGGAATGAATGCAGGGGATAGTTATAATGTCATATATACTATAGTGACGGAAAGTCAAAGTGTTAGATGAGAAATCACAGAGGAGGTTGATGAATATAGATCAGGTGAGTGGCAGAATGAAAAATAGCAGCAGACAGCAGAGATTAGTGACAGTCCAAATTCATGTGCCAACAGGCAGTCATAGAGAGGAAGAAATGGCTAAGTTATTTGAAGAGCTTGAGTGAGAGTGAGAATGTTGCTGAAAGACTGGAACCTTCTTGATAAGAAAATTTTAGAACCTTTCCCAAAAAATGTAGTTTTATCAAATGGCTAAAATTATGAGCATTGTTATATTTATTTCATGCTTTTATTTTGTATTTACGGATTAGAATTTTTGATTTGATTTCATTTTCTTTCTGACATTGTAATAATTTCTTGCATTTGTAGATTTGTTTTGTAACTGTTGGACGGAGTTACCACCTGACCACACGGTCAACTTTTAACTGTCTTTAATAATAATAATAAAGAAAATACTCTTTTAGCAAGAGTATTTAAACAACATACAAATTAAAATATCTTGACACCAATGGATGTTCGAACCCTCCCCCCTCTGCTCTCCAACCAACCCCTCCCCCTCCTACCTAACGGCCAATCAAATGGCCCGAATTCAAACCCAAACTCCCCTCACTCCACTAGCAATAAATAAATGTCACTTGACTTTGAATGGTGCTTCATTATCATTGTGCTATCCTTTCTCAAGGCAATCAATATGCATTCTCTCTGTTAATGGTCACTGGATGACCTAAATATTCTATATATAAATAACAGGAGTCTCTAGATCATGCCTTACACGTATCTGCTAAACAGACTTACCAGTAGTGTCTGGTTATCCTATCAGCAAGTCTATAGTTCACTCCTTCTTCTTTCTTCAATCTCATGCCACTCTCTAGTCACACTCTGCTACACATCTCTGCTAATCATTTTTTGCAATACTTTCCCTTCAGCCCACATTCTTGAATTTGATCACATGAACCATGACTGCCCCTCGTACCTGCTTTAATATCCCCATGATAGAACCAACCACAACGTAATATTAATGAAAACTTACTATTTAAATTAAGAATGGCCTAATAATTGAGACTTTCATAGCATGTTTTGTGTAACTATTTATCTTATCCTACATTAAAAATACACAAATTCCTCACTCATTCATGCAATTTCCATAAAAGTAAGGAAGTTAATTTTTATTTATATACAAGGTTCTGATCCCCACATTTATAAGTATCTTGGGTCTATTCCATATTATTTTTTACATTGTAATTACATTTGTAATGAAAATGTACAAAATTATATAAATGTACAAAAGATTTATTAAAATACTTAAAATCAAGATTTTTCACTCAATATAGATGAATGTACAATTCCCAGAAGCAAGAGAATGTATGTAGGAACTACCCTAAAAAGATTGTCATTTTTACATCTTCAAATAATCATTTTAATTATAATACAATTTGTGCATGATAAATATGCAATTATCAATTAATTGTTTTAGTATTTCAAACATAACTTCAATATTCTAAAATGATATTGAAATAATTTAAGATCTTTGTAGTGACTTTTGTTTTGTATTTCTAATAATAAAAACCATCAGATAAAAAGTATTTTGCAGATTATGAAAAATTAATGGCATTAAAGTTCACTTAGAAATGAAGTATGTACCATGTTTATGATTACATATATCCTATGCCCAGTGCCATTTTTTAATACTAAAAAAATAACTTTTTGAAGACAATAATAGAAAATCAATTTACGATATCAAATATCATCTTGTACAATTATTCATTCTCTCCACATATGGTTTCAAAGCAAGCATATTATTCTTCATGGTACCTAGAAGTTATTTTCTAAAGGAAGGCTCTTAATCTCATTTTTCTTCAGGTGGAAGGTGAAAAATGGCTTGGGGATGTATTTGGATTCTATAGTGTGGACAATCATCCACTTATACTCTGTGGATGGATTGTAGGTCCTCCAGCCAAAGCAATGGAAAAAGTATCTGATGAAATTCTATCAGAGTCCTGCAACTTCCTTTTGAACTTCTTCCTTGGGCGTCACTTTTCAATTCCACCATGTGAGGAAGTGAAAAGGTGAAATTATTCTTTGATTTTTCTTTTATTGAATGTTATTTTGGATCATTAAAAGATTAAAATAATTCTATTGCTCTCTTTAACCATCAGACTTCTTTTTTTAAAGGTCTGCGTGGTTTACAAATAAGCATTTCAGGGGATCATATAGTTATCGGAGTATGGATTCAGAAAAAATGGGAACATGTGCTGAACATTTGTCTAGTCCATTAACTAATAAAAATGGATCAGTGGTGAGTAAGAGCGAAGGTGAAAGTCAGAAACATGGAATGTTACTCCAGTTAAATTAGATTTAAAGGTGTAATTTTGGCTGAAAGTTATGGAAACTTTCTTGCAGGTGTTTTGTATTTCCACATTATGAAGTTTTATTTCCTTTTATAATGCTATCTCACCTATATATTTTGGATCTTTGTCAGTTCATATTTTTTCATTGTTTCATGAGTGGGAAACAAATAAATAAGATAATACAAAAATTAATAATTTAATTATTTTATATAAATGAAATTAGGTGGTGCAATTTGCTGGAGAAGCTACCCATCCACATTATTTTTCAACTGTCCATGGAGCCATTGAAGCTGGTTGGAGGGAAGCTGACAGTTTACTGAATGACATTAGGTAAAATAGAACAATTATATGAAGTATTTTCTACTTATTTTCAGCAGTATTATACAATATTATTATAATATTGAAGAATGGCATGTTTCATTATCATAATGTTTTTATTCTGAGAGAGATATGGAAAATTGGTTACAGCTTGGGTTTATAAAACCTATTTGAATAGGAAATTTAGTGTTAACTAGTATTATACATGTATGAATTTATTATTCAATGTATAGTCTTCTTTATATAAGTATACTTCATTATCTACATGATTCTTTGGTAATAAAACTTCCTTGTTTGTTTACTTTAGGTCTTCATTCATAAGGTTTATCATTATTATTCATATCTAAATGTTCTAATGTTTATGGATGTGATGAAGCCTAGCCCTTTTCTGCTCTCACCCCATTGATAAACCTTAGGATTAAAAGAATTTCTCTCAGGACCTTACTTTTCCATAGTAAAAACATCATTTTCTATGAATCTTCCTATGTACTCTTTCCTATTCCTTGTAGTTCCTTTCACAGCCTTTATGTCATGAGCTGTCAAGATAGTGAGACTTAAAAATTGACATTTTTAAATTCTCTATTTTCTTGAGTTAATAAAATGTAATTTTCTTCTGGATGTTCATCAATTTCCTTCTCAGTATGTAAACTAAGTCGATCGAAGAGCAGAATAGTTGAAAAATATTTTAGATTTTGCTCATGGGATATATTTGGTGTTGAAAATACCATTATGAAACAGTAGTAAAGATGTTGTTTATCATCTATGATTGATGATTTTTCAAGGACCTAGGTTGAAAAACCAACGTATCTATTCACTTCAGTGATTTCTTGGAGACCCAGTGTGGGTAGAGGGAGTTGTAAGTTAAATAAAAAAGCACCATAAGCAGGAATGGAAGCAAAGGAAAGCAGAAGGAAAGTCCTTGCTTACCTAATTTCTTATTATCTCTAAACTATGGCATCTAAGTCCAGAAACTTCTCATTCTTGTGCTTAAATCCTTTTTAAGTACAAAATAAATTAGAGATTAAATCATATTTCAAATCATATTGTTTTTATTCTTATATTAATAATTTTTTGTGACTTCATTTTCACAAAATTCAACATAATAATAATAATAAACGGTCTTTATTTGGGCTAGATTGAGGCTAAGTACTTTCTTCCACTGAACAACTTTGTATGTTATGTGTGTAACCCATTTTTAGATGTTTTCCTATTCTTGTCTCTCCCTAATTATGTAGCTCTAGTACTTTTGTGTTCAAAGGTTTTGTGTAAGTATTTTTACCCATGCCTATTTTACTAAAAAATAATTTTTGGTTTTAAGGTAATTTTAATTCTCAGCTATCCTAATCCTATTCAATCTAGTTTTTTTCAAGCTTTGTTGAATAGATAATTATGAGAAGTTTGGTTAATATACCCCAGTTTTTCTTAATGTCATCACATTTTTCATACCTCTTAACCTTTCAATGTGACCTTTGGTCAACACTAAATAATTATACCACCTAAATCTACTCTAAGGTGATTTTGAAGTTAAATATGTACTAGATTGCCAATTCTATTACACTGATCTCCTGTTCAATGGCATTTTCTCAGAGAATTATTTTTAGTGGTGTTTTCTATATATGCTCTTTAGCAGAGTTAACTTTAGATACTATCAGACTCAAATTTCCTTTTAATTCTACTTTAATTTGGTTCTTATCCTACTCTCAAGATAAGTTTTCCATAACTTGCATTTTCAACTAATTTAGACTGCAATATTCCGTATTCCTATCATAGAGAAATTTTCCATTTGATGATATGGGGTGGAATAATATGTTCTAACTGGTGAGAAACAAGGAAATGATTGTAATAACAGAATAGAAATGCCTACATTTAAACTCTATCAAAACCAAGTCACAATAATTAAATGAAAAATGAAAGATAAATTGAAAACTAAAATAAACAAAGGTCTTAGACAAGGGTGTCACCTGTTGCTGGGACTATTCCACATGCTCTTGGAAGAGACAATAAAATAAATTGGTATCAGAGAAATGAATGTGAATGGAGAATAAATTAACATGCTATATTTTGTGAATGACAGGAGTTATAACAGAGAAATATAAACCTTCAGAAAACCTTGAACACAATGGAGAAAGTAATGCCGCAGTACAACGTCACAATAAATAAAATGAAGGCTAAAACCCTAGTGTGCAGATGAGAGTAGCTGAGTGCAAATTTCACACTACAGGGAGAGAAATGAGAGAAAGTGAAATCTTTCACCTATCTTGGAAGTAACATGAAGCTTTTATACAGGGATATGGAATTTTCTAAAGAAGTGTTATTTGGCAAGTCATATATAAAAATAATAAATAAGGCTTCCAGGATTTAGCTGTGGGGAACTCCAGCTTTAATTGTCAATGGATGTTGCATTTAAAATGCCTTCATTTGATCTAAATTAGCATTTTGCAAATTCTTGTTGGTCTGTAAGATAAGACCTTATCTAAGATAAATCTCTACCTAATAATCAAATGGAATGTAGTTTAGAAATCAAGATAGTGATAGATCTAAGATAGTGAGAGATAAGATATTAAAGGCCTTCAAATAGTTGATTATCTACTGGTAGAACAGCTTTTCAATTACTTTTGCTAAAGCTGAGGGTACAGATATTGGTCTATGGTTTCTAGAATCAGTGTTCAAGTCTTTTTATGTATTGGAGTGACAGAATTAGATTTCCAGAGATCTGGAAAAAAATTCCATCCTAATTAATGAATCGGCACTATCCAAACCTGTGATTTTCATGTGTGTCTCTGTATTTTCACATTAACTCTATTTTATCTTTTGCTAAAATTGTCAATGATCACATAGTTACAAGTGTCACTGCATTGAGCTTAGGCACTAATGCAACTGCTGCAGTGATATTACACCTACACTCTCTTGCTATTATTCATTACTGCTATATTTCACCATATAGATGCTTCAGTGGAGTGGTCATAGTATTGACTGGCTTGATACATGTTAACATATAATGTTTTGCCCAATTGATCTTCTGTGTAAAGAATGATTCACAAATATATGATCTCAGAAATATTAATGTTATCTTGCTTTCAATTTCTTGGACATCTTTTGAGTTCAGCAGGTAATTTATTTCTTCCGGATTTGAGTGTAAGTCATATTTCATATAATTTTTTCTATACATTTTATGAAGAGAGAGAAATGAAAACCTTGCAATTCCACAATATATATAAAACTTTATTCAATGACCCGGGTGTTACCTTGGTGCAGCATAATCAGGTGATATGTAATACAATAGCAGGGTATACGAGGGTAGTCTGAAAAGTTTCCGACCCAACTAGTATACAAGACGTTTTTTTCTGAAATTTTTTTTTATTTTTCAACATAGTCTCCTTGTAACTCTACACACCACTCCCAGTGATAAACCCATCTCTGTAACCTGCCCAAAAAGTACTCTGTGTTTTTCTCTGCAAAATAATTGTTCACAAAGGTGATTGCCTCTTCATTTGACAAAAATCTCTGTCCTCTGAGCGCAATTTTTAGATGAGGGAACAAAAAAAAGTCACCTGGGGCTAGATCTGGTGAGTAAGGCGGATGGTCAAGCAGTTCAAACAGTAATTCGTGGCTTTTCGCCATTGCAACTGCTGAGGTGTGAGATGGTGCGTTGTCTAGGTGAAACAGGATTTTCCATTTTTGCAAATGTGGTCGTTTGTCCGCAAGTTCTGCCTTCAGCTTGTCAAGTAATGATGCATATTATGCTCCTGTAATGGTTTTTCCTTTTTGAAGATAATCGATTAAAATAATTCGATAACTATCCCACTTTCCCAGCCGAAAAAATAGTTTTTGATTTTTTTGGAGCCAGTTCCCCCTGTGCAGTCCACTGTTTAGACTGTATTTTTGTTTTGAGCATATAATGGTGTATCCAAGTTTCATCTACATTAATTAATCGGTGCCAAAACTCAGATTTATTGCACCTAAACTGCACCAACAGAGATTTGGAAATGTCCATTGGAACACGTTTTTCGTCTAACGTGAGCAAACGTGGCACCCAACGTGTGGACAGCTTTCTCATGCCTAAGAGTTGATTTAATTTGTGACAAACACGTCCTTTTGACATCTCTATCACTTCTCTATCTCTGTCACTTTAATTCGGCGGTCGTTTAGCACCATTTGGTGAACTGTGGCGATGTTTTCTTTGGTAGTTGCAGTTTTTGGATGTCCCAAACTTTCATCGTCTCCTAAGCTCTTACGGCCACGTTTAAATTCAACTGCCCAAAATTTCACTGTGGTAAATGATGGTGCAGAGTCCCCATATGCAGAATCCAACTCATCTTTGATTTGCAACCTCAACGTGAAATGAAGCCTTCATAAAAAAAAGTTAGTGAATTTCATTGTTCATCTGTTGACAGTTACTCACCAAAGTTTCAGCTTTTTTGGACAAGCAGTTGTCAAGTAACAGCCGTTTGAGTCAGTTGATATGAGTTTTTTTGTGAAAATGGACAAAATTGAGTATCGTGCTGTTATTAAATACCTATTTGTTTTTGAAAGGCAATACGCTTACGCAAGTCAAAGATGAGGCGGTGAGAGAATAGAAATGTCATGATGGGAAAGACCTTCTTTTGATACTGCTTCGTCTTTGTTTTGATTCTTTCGTCATGACATTTCTATTCTCTCACCGCCTTACCCCTGAACCCCTCAGCTTTATCTCTTCCCAAAATCCATAAACCTAACATCCCCTACTGACCCATAGTTTCTTCCTTTAATTCTCCCATCGAACAAATCTCCACCTTTGTTGACTACCACCTCCAACCAATAGTACTATCCCTACCTTCCTATCACTTCCTCAACCGTTTAAACAACCTAGCTTTTGGGTACGATTTATTGACGATATCTTCCTTCTTTGGACCCATAGCCATGAATCTCTACTTCAATTCATTTCTGATCTCAAATCTTCCTTCTCCGTTAAATTCACCCATTCCATTTCCGACTCTAAAATTTCATTCCTTGAAATAAACATTTCACTAAAAAATCAAAAGTTCAACACGTTGGTCCATACCAAACCCTCCAACCACCAACAATACCTCCACTACAACAGTTGTCACCCTATCCACACCAAACGCTCCATCCCAAACTCCCTCTCTATATGCGGCCACCGTATTTGTAACGACACATCTTCCCTTAACAATTACCTCAAGGATTTACACTCCTGACTCCTCAAAAGGAGCTACCCTGAAAAACTTCTTCTCAAAAAAATACTCCCCTCTACCTTCACCTACTCTCCACCTTCCAAATCTTCCAACCCTGATCAAGAACTCAACCTCAACACCACTTACTTACCGGGATCACATAAACTGAAGAACTTTTTAAAAGAACTCTGCCACATTCTAAACAATAGCAACATTTCCTCTTCCCTACTCCCCAAGTGTCCCACCGTCACCTATAGACGACCCGCCAAACTGAAAAACATTTTCAAATCCACCAGCCCTCTGTCACGAGATTTCAAAAACCCTTCCCTCCGGTATCCCGCAACATGCAACTGACCCCGTTGCAAAACCTGCCTTTTACAATCTGCCCCACCCCTCCCTCATCCCCTTCCCTTTCCATCTTAGAAATATTACCCGGATCATTGTCCAATTTATATATTATATATACACAGAAGGAGTCCTCGGTGGTGTAATGGTCAGCACGTCCGCCCGGCAAGTGGAAAGTCTGGGTTCAAGTCCCGGCTGAGGGCAAAACTTTTTTCTCATATGAATTGGTCGGTTTCCATCAAATATTTTCAACCACA
>WURS02005408.1:0-28821 GCA_011762765.2 Rhinocypha anisoptera
ATGTGTATTTAAAGGAGTGCTCTTCTGTAAAATTCACCTGATGATGACAGCCCTGTCGAAACCCGGGTCGTATTTTACAAATTAAATTTGTGTGGAATTACCAAGTGTATCTCTTACTCCAATATGCTGAGCAAATTCCATAAAGTTACGCCTGAGACAATAACTTTCATTTAGTGACTAATTGTCTGCATAATATTTATATACTCTGCTTTTGTTTTATTTTCTCCTAGTTGTTATTTATATCAATATGAGATCTTGTAACTTGGTTTATAATATATGTATCTGGTTGTCCTTTAAATGGTTAGTATAACTAGTGCAATTTGGTGTTTATGTTATGCTACATTATAAATTCATGGAAGCAATAGCAGTGACTGAATAATTTTACAGACTCCAAAGGTAGTGATCCTGCTCTGGCACGAGCACCGAGTGGAGAACCTTCAGCTGGTGACTCACCACGTTTCCGAGCACGCTCAGCAGTTCGGATGCTCCTCGACTCAAAGCGTGATAGTGGAGGATCATCTGTTTTATCTGCTGTCGCCAGTGGTATTGTAAGTGGAAGCCAAGCAGACCTTCCTGGACCCTCTGACATGTCACCGGTGAATAATACTTTATAATTCAATAAAATGTGGCAATCAAATTGGCACCTTTTTTTCTTAGTTTTTTTTATAAAATTTAATGATGAAATTAGGCTTGATTAATCTGGCTAAAATGTAGCAGTGTTATTGAAGTGCACTGTAACTATAAATCTTTAACTCGTTTAGTGAAGGCAATTGTCACATAATGTAGTTATGAAAAAAAACATTATTCACCCTGATAATGAAAAATATTTTTTTTAATGTAGAGATTGCACTCTTTAGATTTTTTAAATACATATTATTTAAGATAAATCGTTTTGATGTAAAAGTGATTTATAATAAAATATATACTAGTTTTCTTAATCTTAACAACATAGATATGCTTTTGTGGTCATTAGTTTTTTTCAAAATGTTGTATATTAAAATGGTAATTTTAGTGCACATACAGGTGTCTCACTTCATACACTGCTTATAAAAAAAATAATTCATTTCTATACTCTGTTCATAATTGCTTTTCATTTCTCTGAAAGAGTGAGTTGTATTAACCAGTAGCTCTAATGCTAAAGCATGATTAGTTTTTTCATTAAATAGCACTTTTTCTGGTACACCACCACCTTTATTCCAGCACTGTTTGTTATTGAACTTAACCATCCCAACAAGAGGATGTTATGGACAAGAGAGATGTTATGATAATTATAATTCATGTAACAATTAGTGGCCATTGATGGATGTAATTAAAAGCAAAATCTTATAATTTTTGACAAAATAGATAATCACATCAAGTGTTTTGTTAAAAAAAATGAAGTAAACTTGGTCATAGTGTAGAATATTAAGTGATAGTTGCAGGTGTTTTTAATTTAATTGATAAGGGTGCTTGACCAAAGGTCCTGTTGTACTTGCTGATTATGCTTGTAATAATTTATCATAAAAATTCAGTATATGCTAGTAGTTTTGCAATACTTAGGAAGCATATTAATTTTTAAAATTTATTCATGAAATACTTAATTGAATACATAAATGCCATGCTTCATGGAGTTTTATCAATCTTCAAATATTGCAGCATTGTTTACATAATTATTCTGTTTTCTTGATCCTAGAAAGGAATGGATTAAATTTTAATGGAATCCATAAAAGGGCATCTCATTTTCCAAGAAGCATGGTACCCAACAAAATGATAAAATTAATATTATTTTGTTTAAAATCATGTAAATAGTTCCTATTTTATGATGTTAAAAGGGTTTCTAGAAGCAAAGGTAATTAACATAGAATTAAAATTTATATCACTTTCTGAATGCAGTAAAATCCTGTCATAAAGTGCCTCACTTAACAGTGGTTTGGGATGTACCGTGGGCATCACTGTGTCCCACAAAAGGATTACATTGACTATTTTCTTTGTTAGAAGTAGGTAACTTTGCAGCGAATTTTATCTCAACTTGCCTACTGACATGTTGCAATGGCACTACTTAAAGCGATCATATCAATGCATTTAAATCATAAAACATCAATTTCTATTGTATTCTGAAAATACATTAGTTATAAAATTTAATTTTACAGGGTTTTTAATGTTTTCCATGGAGTTTCCCATAGTAATGCAGGTTGCTGATAATTCAGGTGTAAATTCCATTCCCTTCGACCCACATTATAACCGAATTTTACTGTATTAAGATGAAAGACAGTTGATATAACTATAAAGATCAGCAAAAAACTTTTGATATTTCTTAAATTGTTTTTGTTTATTTTTAAGTTTATCAAGGTTTTTAAAAAGAGACTAATTATTTGAAAATCATGCTAAATTCAATTTATACTTAATATTGAAACTGTCTAACACTTTCATTATGATATTCATTGTCAATATTTATTTGTAGTTATTACATCATTGTTTTCTAATGCTTGTATTTTTCATGCAAATCTAGAACAACCTCTTGTTAGTATGAATATGGAAGGACAAATAATCTCTGTTATACTGGATTCATTTTAACATAAAATACCCCAAAATGTTTATTTCCTAGATTTTATTTTGAGTTCTGAACCCAGGCCTTTTTTTTGTAAGACAAAATATGCTATAATTTACTCTACCCAAGAACTCTAAGCTCCACTATGGAATTGGTGAGCGTTTAAACACACCTTTCATCTTGACTTCATCTGCCAAGGGATTTGCTCAGATTTTTAGTTACCATCATCTAAGAACAAGGTACATACTCAAGGGGAGATAGGAACAAGCCTTCTTAACAGAAGTGCATATGATAGAACAACATTGTGTGGAACACATAGCTGAAGTAGGAAAAAAAGCTTTATGGCTATCCAAACTCTCCCTTATATAAAAACAGGCAGCTGGCAAAAGAAATTAATAAATAGAAAACTAGTAAAGGGATACATTATTATAAATCCTCCCTTATCCTTCCATTCTCATCCTTGTATATCCTTCCTACCAGTCTGAAGAGCCTAGTATTAGTGTTGATCAAACTTGAAACAACACCGTCAACACAGAAAGATGAACACAAAATGTATTGAGGAAGATAGAAATGCATTAATTCCAAATAGAAAACGTTGTTGAGATTTGAACCGGGGCCGAATTGCTGGTGTAACGTGCTACTCATTACGCCATTGAGAATCCTAAATTTCACCAAAATCTCATTTTAACAATTAAAAGTTCTAAGAACATTCCAAACAACTGCCAAATGATTTTAACACTTGAAGAGCATATAAATGGGTTACATGATACAATATGGAGAGGAGAGGTATTTTCAAAAATTTTTCATTAATTTAATTTAAATGCTCATAAATGAAATGAATTACGTTAATGTTGTTGGAAAAAGAAAAATTGAATATGTTTTCGATTTCATAAAACCTCATGTGCATCCAGTCTAATGGCCACTTTCTTCTTTAGGTAGATACATTAGGTAGTAAGCGTATGGACTGTGTAACTATTTCCACATTAAACCAATTTTCATAAATCAACTTTCAGAAACTTTTTTCAAGTAAAAGTTTAAGAAAATTTCAAAAGGAATGTAGGTACCTGATTCATGCTGGACAAGTTTACATGCAGTTTTTTTAACATCTAGTGTCTATGTTACGTTATCCTTATTTCTTTATTTGACATTTAATATTCATAGCTACTGTTCTTCTCATAACTTTAATCATACCTTGTTTTAATTTTTTATGGAGTACCATAACCAATAGATTATAACATTTAATTCACTATTATTTTTTAAAACACCTGGATGATATCATTAACAATGTCTTAAATTGATCTTGTGTATTTTTATTATCAGAAAAATGCTGATAGCAAATGTTTTCATTTAAAGATACAGCATATATTGTAACTGTGTTTATTAAGTGCTAAGTTTCAGTCCTTTATTAAAAGATGGTGGTCTTGAGTATAAATATCATTAATCATTTGGGAAATATGACTGAAGTAAGCATATCTTCCACCTTAGGATTGGATACTCATTCCAATTTCTTCAAACAGATTTTTAAATGATGAAAAGCAGGCCCATAGTCTCACTGTATATTTTTTGTCAAAGAACCACTTAAACAACTCTGATTCTTATTACTCAGAAGTGCAGAAATCTGCAGTTCTTTTATAAGGTCTGCTACTTGCAACATGGCTAAAAATCTGGAGTTCAGCATAATCTGGTAAATATGTATGCACCATTTGTAATTCAGAGATGTAATCACTCAGTCAAAAATGTTTACTTTTGCATCTCTAATTTTTTGCTCTTAATGATTTCTTTCTGTTGGTGTATAAAATTATTGGTATGAAAATTTTATTTATTATTGATAATTTTAAAAATGTCCACTACTATGGTGTGAATTTGTATGAACATAGTTAGGAATAAGTATTTTATCCTTATTTGGACATTCAAAATTATGGGAATGTAGCCTTAAAAATGGAATTTGCTGTATTATTGCTAAATATCCTTGTTATGATTTACAAATGCTACTATCCTGCAAGTTTTCGTTTTTCTTTAGCTAGTTTTTTGTTATATTACTCTCAATTGCTTGCCTTGATATGTAAATAATAATACCTATAAAGCTAAATATCTGTACTTTAAGTACCTGCTTAATTTATTTTGGTTGTACCTTAGATAACTTAGAGATATGCATTATCTATATAGAGAATTTTTTTCTTATTGTGTGATAAACCTTATCTTTCTTATCACAGCACATTTATAAAGCACACTTGGCTTGTTTTAAGCTTGTTGGGTTAAAATTTGGCTTGGGGTGAAACTGTTGCCATGCAATTTTCATTAAAAATAATAATCTGAAATTTAATTCATTATGAAATTCTAAGGCTTTTGTTTATTGTAGTTATTCCATATATACACTTATACTTTCAAAGTTACCATTAAACCTAATATTGGCTTTGCCTATTCTGAGATAATAGAACAACTTTTGAGCAATAATTAGGTCCTTTTCAATAATTAGGCAATTTGTCTACATTTATTGCCTGGCTATCTAAAATATTTTTGTAAATGCCATCAGTTGTGACATCTGCAGTGAATTTCAAATGTCCACAATGGTTGAGAAAGTGAATAATCCTACTTGAATCTGGGCTCAAATCAGTTTCACCTCATCTTGTCTGTAGATCTATGAAATCAATAGACTGGGTCTGGCTTTGCCCTATGGATGAAGCAGCCTTCAATGTTATATTTGATTTCTCATTTGTTTGAAGTAATATATTCCATATCTGATGTTTGGGACAAATGCACTGTGGTATAAAATTTGAATGAATTCAGATATTATGATAGTTCTTATATCAATACCATTAATAATGTCTTTTCTTTCTTGAACAGGCTTCCTTGGAAGAAGTGGCCAAAAGACGTCATGAAGCATCCCTCAGACAACACTCTTTTTACCAGTTGCGAGTACACCTAAAGAGAGGTCATGATCTTGTTGCCAAAGACACAAGAGGTAAAAAATATTTTTTCATGCTATTTATATTTATTTATTTGGTGACCTTAATTGTAATGCTGAAACTTGTATAATATAGTTGAATTTTCAAGTTTTATGTGCCTTACTGATCTAATTGAAAAATAAATATGTATTATTTGTATTTGTGTTAATAATTTTCTTGGAAAAATGGTTATAGTGAATTATTTTTAATACTATTAGAAATGATATACTTTATTATAGTATTTGATATAATGATGAAATTTCATGAAATTACTGTCAAATGTAAATTGAAAGTGTAAATGAAGTTAGGCATTAAATCAAGCCCTGAAAAAATAGAACATTTGTAATTTGTCTAAGGGTATTATGTGTTCTTAGAGTTTAATCTAAGGGAAATGTTTTCTTATATATTGATACTATCACCACCAAGCTTTTAGTTCCATTACACTATGTATCATCCGTCAGTGTGAAATTCGTGGATCCCAGTATGTGAAGTGTGAATTATGCAAATATAGAGTCCTTAGGCTTTGGGGAATAATATCTTCACCATTTGCCAGCCAAGAGTTAATTAATTTATAGTCTTCTACCACATGATTTGTAATTTTTTAACTACAAATTTCCAGGTGCATTGTTTAAAGTAATATTTTGCCATTTGGATGCTTTTGAAATTGAATTAATAATACCAATAGATAATCCATTCAAATTTTTAATGGATGTGGAACAACAATGTATGTAGTTGAAGTAAGCATGCTGAATTGTATGTATATTGTGTGTGTGGAACATGTTGCTTTGTGATTGCAGGGATTTTTTTAAAGTTAATGAAAGATACATGAATTTCATCCACTTCACTAGCCTGGTAACTTGTTAGCCCTTACTATGATTCTATGTTCCCATTGTATCAACCTATTTGTCATTATCTGTCTCAGAAATTTTGTTATAGTGTAATATTGAAATCAATATCCTCCTCCATTAATTATTGTATGTGAGTGGAAGTTTTTTCCTTACCCAACCTCATTATATGATTGAATTTTAAAAATTTTCATTTGCAAATCAAATTCTCTAACTAATCCAGTGATTTATAACTTTTTCAACTAATCTTATTACTTGGTTTATTATGAAGAATATGGAATACATCAACCTAGGTTAGATACTCTCACATGAAGACATTATATCATGTGTGTTCATTAAAAATGTATTATAATATTTCTCTCCCTGTTTTTAGGCACTAGTGATCCATATGTCAAGTTTAAAGTAGGAGGCCGTCTTCTGTACAAATCTAAGACCATATATCGTGACCTGAATCCTACTTGGGATGAAAGCTTTCTTTTACCTATTGAAGATCCATTTCAACCAATTCATGTTAAGGTTTGCTTTGATTTTTTAAATTCTTATGAATAAAAACTGACTTCACCTAGAGACTTTGTTTAAATGGTTCACGAATTAGTTGTCTATGTGTGATAATATCTTAAGCATATTACAAATTTATTTGTCCCACATACTGCTTTGATCACTTATTAAAAAATTAATTGGTTCTAATTCATAATTTTGACTGGAATATCTGTAAGTTGTAACTATCACTGTACCTCATAGTTAATGAGCAACTGTGGAGATAATTGGAGAGGCAGCTTTAAACTGCTGTACAGAAAACAATGATCTCTCTTATCAAGAATTAGAGGGAATTTGATATCCAACATTTGTGAATGATGTGAAACAAAAGAAATAGTGATCAAGGAACTAAATATTGAATGTGAAAGTATTTAAGTAAATATGAATAAAAACTTTTAAAAAATGTTGTAATATAAATTTAGATTGTAAAATTATAGCATTTTCTAATTTCAATATGATTGTTTGATTCTCATTTAATTTTGACTCATTTCAGTGGTGCTGACTGCTAGTAGCATATCAGTTCACATTTATTAATTACTTATAATAGAAAATATTATTTTTTGACAGAGTCGGTGGACATTAAAACTGATTTTTCACAGAGGAAATATTTATTATGGCTTGCCTTGTGACAACTCTCTTACCTCCATGATGATAGAAACATTTTCTATGCTTAGATCTTTCATGAATTTTGTCCAGTTTTTTTCATGTTTTGTCCATTTGATGGTGCATAATACTCTTTCATTTATAAAATTTTATTCATTTTTTAGCAAGAATTCATTTGCATAGGTAAAATTCTGGTATAAAATTGAAATTAGTCTGGTTTCAACAATATTGACCTTTTGTGATATATTTTATTAACACATCCTTTAATCTTCTGGCTCCATAGAGAATAGGTATTGCTCAATCATTATAGTCTATGATATGAAAATTACATCTATCACTTGCTTCAAAACCTCAATATTTACTTTGTAAGCATTTATTAGAGAATTTGGAATAATTAATGATGCTTGCTTATACCAATTTCCATATCCTTCTCTAGCCAGTAAGGTCTGACAAATCAGATACCAGTATAGTATCAAATAAGAATCTGTTTTTTTCAGAATAACACAATACTTTGCATTACTTTTATCAACTTTGGTATCTTTCCTTTGTCAAATGCCACCTCAAAATCCACAGAGACAAATGACACTTTTATTATCTCTGTCTCTTTCTTGTAATGCCTTCGGTACTGTATTTTATATATTCAACTTTTCTACTGGTTTTCATCTATCAATTTTTTTGATTTTTTTTCCTTGGACAACCTAAAATGTAGTAAAATTCTGGATATTTTAAAGTTGGTTATGTGTAATATATTTTCCAGAAGGTTAAATTGAGAGAGCTTACTAATTGCATAAAAAATTTAATTCCATTAATTTTTTCTCCCTTTCAGGTCTTTGATTATGACTGGGGGCTTCAGGATGACTTCATGGGCTCTGCTTATTTAGATCTCACTACCCTTGATTTTAATAAGTAAGTTTGACATAATAATTTGCAATATGGTAACTTACACTTATTGTAACTTCTAGAATGCGACTTCACATTCTATAAACTGCAGTTTAATAGTACTGAATTTTTGTTTACATCTGCATTATTAAAAATGTATGTAGTTTTATAATATGAATTTTAAGGACAATAAGCTGTCAATTGCTCTTTTAATTATGCAAATGAACTATTTTTTCTTGGAGTAGGCATACCATTTAAGTTCACATCCCCTCTTACATTTATTCTAGTGAATCCCTTTAAATGTGTTAAACTGATTTGTTTTAGTACAGATGAGAGTATTATCCAGGTAACGTATACCTGAGAGTGAAATACATGCCTTAAAAACAAATAGAATTTTAGTTTAACATGCAGCGGATGTAATAAATTACAGTGAGAAATAAACTGTGTATGGATAAAAATGAGACCAAGGCACAACCTTTAGCCAAAAGTCAATTTCACATGCTAGGCTTTTCAGGAACCATTGATGGTTGCCAGATGGTGGAACTTTTGGTTCCTCATTTTTACAGATAATGGACTGAAGGATCCTATAGCTATAAATCTGTATCTAATATATATCTATATCATTTGTATCTATATCCAAATTATGATTCAGGACAGTCTTGGCTAAATCCAAACCTTCTCAGGAAAATGGAAACTTAAAACACTCCATAATATCCCACAGAGTTTTATTATCAGGTACTACTATTTTCAATCCTCATCAAGTTCTTCATCATAAAATTCTATGGAATATTACAGTCTTTTAAGTTTCATTTTCCCGTGAACATAAAGTTCTACATAATTCAGCCTAAAATCATTGAATAAACCACTCATTTTTTTTGCCATATTTTTCTGGGTAACATTAAGTGGAACAGGGAAAACTGACTTAATCTTCCTTCCATGCATATATAAAATTTCACATCCTGCATGACTCATGTGAACTGCACCTTCCCCTATCAAACCAATGTTTCGATTGATTTATCACAATTGAAGTATAAAAACCTGAACAATGACAAACAATGGAAGCGATCATTCAGCAAAAATTTGATAATCTGAAAGTAAATAATGGATGCATCCAGTTCTTTTATTAGATGCTCATCACTTAGCTGGAGATGTCCAGAGGCATCATCAGGGCTTGAACTGGGATCCCCCATTCAGTAGCCAAGCACTCTGCCCACTGGAGTACCACAACCTCTATTCTGAAGGCCACCTTACACGGTGCATGATATCATGCAAATGTACATGCATGATCTCGTCGGAAACGTTATCTCACAAAATGACAGGATCATGCACGGGCAAAATAGAACATGTTCAAATTTTTTCTCATCATGCATGTATGCATGATCAGCGCTCGTCGGCCATGTTTGTTATGCGAAATGTGGAGATACCTCTTCAAAGCTAAAATATTTTATTACAATAAGTTAACACATAGTATTGTGACAAGCAAGCAATCCGGAAGAATGTTAAAGTAGATAGATTATAAAATGTTTTGTGTTCAATCAATTCAGCCCTGGGAGACAAATGCATGATTGGAAATCTAGAAGTGGAAAGTAGTATTTTTTTTAAGGGTTGGTATTCCAGTGACATGTAAATATTCTGTGCAGTTGGTAGCATTGTCAAAACGGCAGCTACAGACAGTTAGTGGTATACGATCTTTGCTACCACAGGCATGTGTATGATATCATGCACCGTGTAAGGCAAATTTTCATCACTGGATTCTGTCATGAATGGGATATAGTTTCCAACGAGATCATGCGCGTGCATGCACATGATATCATGCACGGTGTAAGGTGGCCTTAATACAATAAGGTTCTATTTGAACAGCACTGTAGGGTGTTGATACAGCCAAAGATAATTATAAATGAATCATAAATTACTGCTTTTATAATTACACTGAAATAACAATTGCACTCAGTTATCATTGCATTCAGAAATGAACATGCACACAATTCATAGGGTTACCAAAAGGAGAATTTTTAAAAATTAAAAATTGAATATTTGTCAGAACGTGTTCCAAATTAAATTTTTTCTCCATCCTAAGCTTTTCCTATTTAGGAAGTGGTCGCATTGTTAATTGGTTGTGGCACATATTTTTAAGGACATATGCCCTTGCTGATTCCAATCATATGGGAAAATTACCTACATCAGGGCCAAACACAACATCCATGCCCTGGCCAGGATTTGAACCCACGACCTTTGGGTCAGCTGACAAGCATGCTACCCACACGACTAACAAGGCCGGCATTTTCAAAATTTATTATTTTCAAAATAATCTCCAAATTACATAATAAATGCATTTATCCCAGTTTTTACTATGGCTAGAAAAAGTTTCCAAAATTGTATGATGTTTTCTATTTAGTGCCTCCTGAAAATTTTATTTCACATCTTCTATGTTCAGAAAACTCCATGCTTTCAGGTTTCTTTTTATTGGTGGCAGTAAAAGGAAGTGTCAGTGAGCCGATCACAGTGAATATGGAGGGTGAGAAATAATGTCAATTGGCTATTGGCAGAAAACTGTCTGAGACTCTATACTGTCTGCCCAGGGATATGATCATGGTAGAGAAGCCACTCCCCTGATCACCATAAGGCAGAATGTTTACTTCTCACTACCTCACTCAATTGTTTTAGCACTTCAAGGTATTTGAGTGTTAAGAGTTAAGAATTTGGTTAAGTGGATCCCTGAGGAATGAATTCATAGAAAACAACCCGTTTGATGTAAAAAAATCAAATCAACATCTTCCTCAAATTGTATGGAATCCACTTTTCTTTCTTCAAGCAATCATCTCTTTTCTCAAATATTTGCTCATCACAAGCAACCTATCATGGTGTTATGGGTATGACCCATAAACCATGTTAGGTCACTTCTGATGACTTTTGACGAAATTTGGTAATAAATTTCTGACTTTTTTCAGTTACTGGTACACACACAAACATTTATTTGTCAGATAGTGGAGGTGAATCGAATGTTGCTGCATCACGTTTAACCCTTTTAGTGTCAGTTCCTTATACTTTTTATGTACACGCAAAAAATGCCAGGGCTTCTGTGACATGTAGTAGTATTTTTGTTTATAGAGTGTTTTGACAGCTATGGTAATTTTGCACCTCTTCAAGTCATATAAAAAACCAACTTGGACAAATACAACAGACAAGCCCTGGACTCGAGCCCATGACCTTTAGGTTAGCCAGCAAGCATGCTACCCCCAGGTTAACTCGGTCTACCTTCTCTGATGAATTTGTATGTTTACGCTGAGAAATTTATATAAAACTTAATACATATGTATGAATGTATTGGAGTTCATGTTTTATTTACACTAAACACTTACAGGACAGAAAAAATTTATTTATGTTTATCTCTTTTATACAACTTAGGAAAATATTTAAAAATTAATTTTTAAAGAATTTAAAATTTTACATTCAGAATAGAAAGTTTGTTCTTATAATTATTTTGACATTAGTTATTTCATCAGTATTAGTTTCCGGCATTATTTATTAGCTCTCCAACACATTTTTTATGCTCATGATATTAATTATTTAAAGTTACACTTACTAATTTGTTACATTGGACTCAAGTTCTGGACACATTTTATCATATGCACTCATGACATCATTTATATGGATTAATTTTTGTTGTAGAAATATATTACCCTTAATCACTGGTAATGGTATAATTTCTTTACAGAATTATAAAAGCATAAAAGAATCTATTATCGAAAATAACTCATTGCTGCCATTTTTCCTAAGCAACAACTAAAGATCTACAGAGAAAATTGCTGACGTTGCATTGTAGTTAAAATCTTACATTTCCATTGACATGAATAATCACATGAGTCACTAGAAAAGTGTTAATGATAATTATGACAAGAGGGTTTAGCTTAAGATTGATAGTAATACAAAAGTGAATGATGAAACTGCAGCTTACATTGTAGTTAAGGCCTCTACTATTCAGCCAAACCAAATGAGCTGCAGTGCAGAAAACACCTTATTTTGTTCTAACCAAAAAACAAACATTATGTTTTCATCATGAATTCATTTCTCCATACTGATTAAGAAGCATAACAGACACTGAGTAAGTGTACAAGAAAGCTTTATGCACAGATAAGTGAGAGTGCAATCGTAAAAACACCCAGCGAATAGATCTCCGCATAGAATTTTTCACACATTCCCCATAGACCTATGGTGTAACCCACTGGTACTAAAAAGGTTAATCTTTAAATCTGTAGTCAATATTTATCGCATAACTCCTGAATATTCCTCCAGTTAGTTTTCCAATTACTTGTTAGTACATGTCCAAAGGTATATATAATTCTTGCTCCAATGAGCTATGAATCCAATTTATAGGCCAACCGAGTTAGCCTGGTGGGTAGTATGCTCACTGTCTAACCCAAAGGTCGCGAGTTCGAATCTCACCCAGGGAATGGGTGTTGTGTTTGAACATGTATGAATTAAATTGGTTTTATTGTAATTTGACCAAAATCCTCAAGAAATTTAACAATTGTAATTTTTGTGGTCAAGAACAGATTAACATTCATACATATATTTATATAAATTCTCTTCTTTGTCACTGACAAAACGAATGAACTAATCTAGATTGTCCTTTCTGTTTGTATTTCCTTTTTCTTTCTAAGTTTTAATATATGTGTAAATTAGATTTATGTATATATAAGATATTCCAATACACACACATATTTATTTAGGTTTTATGAAATAATACACAACTGATTTTTAGCTTACAACTTGTAAATTACTGCCCGTTGTTTTCAGACCAACAGAAATCACTCTTTCACTGAGTGAAGCAGGAAAAACACCTTCCACCAAGTACATGGGAACTCTTTCCCTCACGGTGACTCTTATACCACGTACTCAGGAAGATAAGGACCAAGTAAGTACACTTCTTGATTTATTGCAGATTATTTATATTTCAAAATTGACATATAGATGTAATTGTGGCAATGTTTGGGTAATTATTCTAGTCAGTAATTGATGAAGTTAAATGATTGTTGGCATTGAAATTTTTTTAATAGAGTTATATATCTTGGCCTATATTTGTTTTATTTCCTCTTTCATAAAGAGGTGTAAGTTACCTACACTTCCCAAGTATTTACCATTTTTGTAAATACTAATTTATTTGTGTTATATGAATGTAATAGTTCTCTGTTAAATAGAGTACCCACCATTAGAGTTGAATATGTATGTGAAATATCCATAGTTATTTCCAAGTAAAATTATATTGTAATTAGGTATATTTTCATCATAGGTTATCAAGCCAATGATTGATTTGAAATAATTCTCCAAACTATCCCTTCTATCACCTGCTAAATTCTTCATTCCAATGCAGTACCTAATATGAACTAACATTTTCTATTATTATGTTTATCATTCATCATCCTTGGCCTACCTCTAGGGTTCCTCTCGCTTAAGATCCTTTTCTATGCATTTTTCACCTGCTGTACTCATTAGTTTCCCTTTATTGTAAGTATACTCTTCTCATAAAGAGAGTATGCTGTTAGTATACTCTCCTCTTTCAATGGCTCTTTGGGTTACTTCTTCATTGGTTCTTCTCTAGTGGATATTAACTAAAGAAGGCGTAACTGGTCAGGGTGGTGCTCACCTCCTCTACCGATCATTCAAGTTTTCAGTTCAGTGGTTGTTGCATCTATAGAAACTCTCCGAGCTATCCTGTCATTGGTCAGCCTCTTCATAACTTTGTAGCCCCAAACTCTAATATTCCCAATTTTCTGTTTCTCATATGCCATCCTTAGCCTCCATCTATGGTTCTTTTCTATCTTATGGCCCCTTCCAATATGGTTGTCACCCTGCACTTATGCATCCATATGCCTCCTATTCATTTCCCTATTCTAACAAGTGTAGACTATAAGCCTAAAAGTATGTAACATATGTATGCATTTTGATTAACATATGATTTCTAGGAATAAATTATTCTTTTTTGTTCTACTAGAAAAAATGGGCTAGGCTATATTTTAATGGTTTTTCAGGATGGGTACATTCAAAATGACTACTCCATTTTCTATTCTTTCAGAATTCTTGCTTTATATCATGTACCTTGTGGTAGGCAGTAAAAGATTAGCTTAGGTTTTCAATAAAACTTTCTTCCAAAAGAAATGAGAATTTATGTACATAATTCCTATTGTGAGAATCAGAATTGTCGCTAAATTGTCCTTATAGTTAGATGTGTTTTCTTTGCTAAGAAAAGTAAACCCAGCTATTATTACTTTTAATATTTTCATATGTTCTGAGATTACACTGGAAATTGAACTAATAGGCATGTATGAAAATGAAATCGATTAATGAAATATTACTTTTAAATTGATTGAAGGCTTTAGCCCTTATGTGCACAGTTTAATCTTCAATAGGAATTACCACTCATTTTTTATATTAGGTTCTATGTATGTTACAGGTAAAATGCTATATGTATAGGAAAATCCTATAAGTATTAAATTATATTTATGACATTTTTTTAAAACAGTTGTATACTAAAATATTGTCCCTGACAACTTAAAAAACTGGAATCACGACTAAAAATTTCAGAGGTTTTTTCTATTCACCTTGACTTTAGTTGCATATTTTCATATGCATTAATCCGTCATTCTTACTTGGGCATAGTCTGCAAGATCCCTATAATACTCCCCCTACAGGTCCTAGATTGTTGTGCTTTAGGGACATTATATGACCAATAAATGGGGGTTGCCCTATGTGAAGTATGTGAGAAAATGATCAGCCGCTTACAATGAACTTTAATCGCTCCCCCATTTCTAGAGTTGGTCAAATGTAGCATATTTTGTGTAGGGATTTCATGTGTGGAGATACCCCCAGCACCAGAAACAACCGGCCATACACCGACATCTATAGGCCCCTCCCCTTCCGCCACTGTCTTCACAGCAAGTCCTCAGCTTCCTTATCCTTCTACCAATGATGGCATCATGCAGGAATCTTTTCTTTACTTATCTTCCTCATTCCATAGACGTGGGTTAACTATGCGTTAAGATGCATGGTCTTCCTTCAACTAGGGTCGATTGATTCACATTATGGACATGTACCTTTTCCATAAGATATTATCGCCAGGGTCTCACTGAATTAAGAACGTCGTGGGTCCAGATATGCTTTTAAATGTCTCCACTTTGGATCGATTTTGCGCGTTATTTTTTGTTCACCAATCTTGCCTAAGTTTCCTCTTTGAAGAGGTCTCCTTCAACACTTGTAAACTGGTCACGTGACACTAGTCCCGTCAAATCTAAAGTCATCATTCATCTTCAAGTGCGACCGGTATGTTTGCGACCAGTGTGTAATTCATCAAGCAGAATACTGACTAGCATTTTCTGGGCTTTTGACGTGATCATGGTGTTTTTTGCTCGTTTCCCCTTCATGCGACAACCGAGTGTGGAATGAAAATTAGGTATGGGAGTCGCATACATCGCTTGCCAAGTAATAGACACAGTCGGAGGAACAAGTAATTGGAAATGTCAGTGGACTACACAGTAATAAAAACATTGTTACGTTTGACGTTTAAAATACAGGCGTTTACCCCTTTATTAATTTCCCACTCCTCGGAAGTATTTATTTTCTCCCGATAACGAGAATAATTTGCTCGAACCTGTGTTCAAGAATGCATGCCGCGTGAGTTTAAAGGGGAAGTATGTGTTTTAGTGCGAGCTGAGGAAAAGGTAGTTTTAAATCTGTCAGACAAACCACGTCCCGCTGTATTTATTTACCTTCTCAAAAGCTCTTTCTTTTCATGGCGAATTATATACCACATCTAATTGGTTTCAAGTATCGTAGGCTCACGAAGCAATTGGTCATATTTGGCTTGAGACCCGATGCGGGCCTCAAGCTTCCGAGTAAGAAGAAAATGTGAATGTCTCTTTTTCTGTGTTTCTGTTTTTTTATGTACTTTTTGTGCCCTCTTAGATACTTATATATATTGATATTTTCTTTAAAATATTTAACAAGATAAATTAAGGAACGAAACAAAATTCTGGACATTAATTCATTTTGTTTAAGAATTGAAAGGATATTGAGGGATAATGTACACAAGTGTTGGGCCAACCAAGTGTTCAGGTTTCAATACAGATTTCGCCATGCCAAAAAGTTCAAAATACAATTCACAAAAGGAACGAAGCCCTTATTTAGTGAGTGAATCCTTTTCCACGTATGAATTCTCCTTTGTTCCTCTGTGATGCACCGTTCATGCACGCGATTTGCTATACTCCCGGGACAACTTTTTACTTTTTTTCTTCGGAACGCCGAGGAGTTTGTGGTGGCATCCTTCAGATTTGACGGGCAGTCTCGAGAAAAACAAGTGCTCGCTCCTCTCAGCCTCAGTATTTCAGTCCCATCATTCTCCTCGAAGCGAAGAGGATACTTCCTCGAGTCGGCGAGTGACGGAAGTTTCAAGGCTGTCCCCCCCCACAGCTAACATTCGCGGACGACGCCAAGTTTCAGTGGTGGTCGAGTGCCCTCTCCTCTTTTTTTTCCACTTCCAACCCGGCCCCACCTCTCAATGGGGCTGGCGTCGGTCCGTCTCGACTTATCCATGCATTTTCCCCCTGAGTTATCGTCAGACCATTCCATTACTATTCACCGTGGCGTCCCGTGCGGGAACAAAAAGGGAGATTGATTCCGAGCCGCGTCATGTTCTGTTGCTTGCTAAAAAAAAACTACCTCAGTTTTTCCATGAGAAATTGCCTCGATTCTCGACGGTGCGTGTGTATATATTATTACGAAGGTGTGGCTACGGCTTTGTTCTGCCTGCCGAACGACGTGCGTATAAAAGGTCGCTATTATGGAGCGGCGACTGGAAAATAGGCTTCCAAAGAGGCGTAGAAAATATTTCCGAACAGAGACTCTCGAGTATTTTGCATCTTTGTATCTTTAAATTAAGAAGGAAAGGAAGGAATGTATTAAAAACTACCAGTATAAGTATTCTATACGACAAAACCAAATACATAAAGATTACTGTTACTGATATGAAAAAAAAATATTTTTTTAGTCTACTATTATATAATAATAATAAAATATCTTTTTGAGGCGAGGTTGAGACTAGATAGTCCCTTCTTCCACCTAACCCCAAGGATAAAATAAAGAAAGTGAGTCACAGATAATGAACACCACGAAATTGTAAATTTCCCCCATGTGTATCCTCCGCCTCTCGTTTTGATCGGTTTCCTTTTTATTATGAAAACCAATCATCATACCTGTCAAAATATGTAAGCTTAAGCTCTAATATGTTTATGGGGATGTGAGAATTAGAGTGTAGGGAAATTTTTTAAGATGGAGCAGGAGGGAAGGCATATAAGTGTGTGGTGGGAGAGGGGGTATAAGAAACTTTTTAATCTACACATCTGCTACGTGCCCTGCCTCTATCTGCACGACGAGTACCCTTCTGGTACGAGTAAAACTCCCTCCATTGCAATTATAGTATCTTCACAAATTGAAATGCAGATTTTAAATTCTGCCGGACGGTACTTTAAAAAGCGTTCGAAGAATTCCAGTAGATGAGTAAATAAAACTGTGGAGGCATATCGAGTGTAAAATTCCTTTATGTTTCGGCTCATTATTATTCCAACGGCTTAATGTGGGGGTCAGTCGTCGACCATCATGGCGGCACTTGAATTTTCAACTAGAAAATATTTTTATATTGCTCGTATAATGATGCATGTGGAATTGCGAGCCGGCTGCAAAATTTAGTTACCCCTTGATTCATGTAACCCACGAAACATTTAAAAGTGCAGCCAAATGGAGCGCTGAAAATGGAATATGCATCTGTTGGTTTTTATTGATTGGTCTCCATGGGCCACTCGTTATATCTTTCGCGAGTGTGCCCGCTGGTGGATTTTTAATTTCGATCTTTATATAGCCATCAATCACTTACACCATTCAGCTCTGCTTACACTCTTTGCCATTTTAGTTTCACGCCACTCATTCCTCAGTTTTCGTGGTTGTATCGATAAAATACGGAGCAAAATATCTCTGTGCGATGAAGTTTTTTTTTGGATTTTCTATATTGCTCCCCGAGCGTCAGCCGGAAAACTGGTCTAAGCGGTTGTCGAATTTTTCTTCGGGGGCGAATTGGGATGATGATCCAAATGGCGGGTGCATAGCAGCTTCATCGGAGTGAATAGATCGAAGGTGAAGGGATCAAAAAGAAATTTACGGATCTCTCATCCGGGATATGAGAGGGATGTGGGATTCAAGGTGACATGAATACTAATTTGATAAAAAATAGCAAGCTTTCCATATGGAAGAATCGTTCGTTCCAAACTATAACCCTTGCTGGTTTTTTTAAAAGTCATTTTTATGCTAAATGCATTATCATAGTATGAAATCCCTCGGTGTTAGTGGAAGGGACTATTGACAGTAGATGTGGAAGAGTACGCAGATTTTAAAATAGTAACCCGTTAATTGGTAAAATAAAACTTTTTAGGTTCCGCAGACAACATTTATTTTAAAAACGACCGGTTTCGTCATACAGTCGACATCATTAGCTCTGATGCACTGACAAAGTTTTATTTTACCCAAGATCATCATGTGGTTTCAAAAAAATAAAGCCTGAACATATCTGATAACGTATTTTAATGTTAGTATTTCGTGAGTAGCACACAAAAATTCGGCCACGACAGGCATCCCTTGAGCATGTGTCCAGATCTTTTCATATTATTCATAGAATATTCTCAGATAACTTTCCAGAGGAGAAAGTCGCTTCGTACCTTGTAGGGTATTTTACAACGTGCATTACAAAGCGGCCCCAAGACTGTTTGTGTAGTAACGTCTGTGGACAAGCGAATTTCCTGAGCGAACATTAAATGATCGTAATCTCATTCTTAAATCTTCATGTGTACGATAAATAATGACAAGGTTTTGACCGAAATGGCCATTTCCCTTCATTCCACATGCTTCTAAGTTTAGGGACGATATGTCCCATCCATGTGGCCAAAGAGAAAGCAACTCAACCCGCGACTTTACGCGTGACGAATCATGTACTTTCCCAACATAAAAAGAGTTGCCATTTTACCACCTTTTTAAATAATTTAGCCTATTTTGATGCGCTCAACCGCCTATGAAAAGTTCAACCAACTTTTAACGCCAACATTTTGGCCCTTTTTCCAGTTTTTTCAAGAGAAAATTCTTCTTCCTTGCAAAGCACTGACTATTTTTAAAGAAAACTTGGCTTGCATTTATGTATGAAGAAAATTGTAATTTATGAGTTAGTAAAAATTAAAGAAAAATCTGGAAAGGGTTGGCTCAAATTTAAACTTAAGGGCACTTTGATTTACTCACAATTTTAGCGCTGTCTCTCTCCATGTCTCAATATGAATGTTCCTCTATTGTCCCTCTTCTGTCCTAACTGAAAAAAAGAATTCCAGGGGGTTCACTTCCAAATGTAAGTTAGTCAGTGGTTTTAAGTTTACAGAAAAAGAAGCCTTTGTCGTGGCATAGTTATTCTTCAAAATAAAAGGTTCATGACAATCAAAGATTTCACGATTCTGTTATAAGGATCTTATACCTATGGTATATGTTTGTGTGGAAAAAAAGAGTGGGATGACAAAATATTTTGCAGGTATTTATTGTAGAGTTAATGTAAGTTATACATTTGTTAGTTCAGCTATTCTGTGAGCAGATATTCAATTCTAGATAATGATATTCATTATCTCATCTGGCATGATTGATGCACTAAAACAGATACATGTATTTCAATTCATTATCACTTAAATTTAAAATTCATCAATATTACTCTATGCGTAATTTCTTTCTATAAGGGCTGCGTCAAGGAATAATTCAGTTATATATATATAATTCACGATCCCTATAAAATTACATCTGAGCCTTCATAATGATCTTCGTAATGATACATAACAAATAGCTTATAGTTACCATTATAGTTATTACCATACCACCATGGTTTCGATGGTGTGTACCGTCAGGTGATACCTGGTAATGTTGCAATACAACGATATTAAATTACCATTTATAATTTTTTGTTGTGTCAAAACGCAACTAGTATCTGAAATGACCTAAACGTTTTATTTAAAAGCACACGAGAGCCGTTTTTACTTGAGACGTTTGTTATAAAATTTAAACTCTACATACTCTCGTTCTCGCTGCACGAAGATGGATGGAAACCAGATCGCGTAGTAATCACATAAAGAAGTCTCAAACGGAGAGGTTAAATGGCATCTTTTCTTAGGACGCACAAATATCCGTCGTTGACATGGTCCATAGAAATTTAAATGCTTGGAGTTTCTTTCAGGGCTTGTGAATTTCCTGGCTCCCGCCAGCTTTCGATCAATCAATGCAACATGCTGTACCCCTTATCATTTTCCCGAGTTCTCTTCTCTCTTTTAATCCCTGGGTTTAAAGGCTTCGAGTCGTGCGCATCGAGTCAGGGCGAAGAAACCGGCGCAATACATTGCCAACCCGAATCGATAAGTCATTTCCTTGCCCTGCGTGTCACCTGTACCCAGAACCACGAGAGTAAATTACTTCCGAATTCATTATCTCATCGTTAATTTGATGTGCATCGTGAGAGTGAGTTGCCTTTACGAGTGGCTCTAAAGCTTACGGAATGTCGCCGAGCGACGCTAGTCCCTGAGAAAATCGAGGAGGATCCAGAGAAGGGATTTAAGGGAAATCTTTTTAAAGGTTTTTAACGAAGCAAAAGTAGATTTAAAGTAAAAAATTATGATGTCTTGAAACGTTTTTTGTACCTCAGGGTCCTCCGTGGGAGCTTAACTATTTTTGATTCTTAATAGATATCGGCAGAAAAAGATCGCTATTGAATAGTCGATTTTCGTCTTTTGCTGACCTTCCTACGTAAAAGGAGTCACGATGGCGATTGTAACTGATTAAAAGAAAACGTACCTCCTTAAAATCAGGTTTGACTTTGATAATGTGGAATTATTTTTATTGTGGAAATAAATATCGTTATCTCTCGAGTTTCAAATAAAAATTGTAGAATTAATTTACTACTCATTAGTAGTTTAAATGAATTTTTAGGAGCTGCAATGCTATGAGTACTTAGACGAATTTAGTTTTAGTTTAACTTGACTTAGAACCAAAAAGTAATTCGCCTTAGATTTTGCTGTCACGTAAAAGTATTATATTTGATGTGGAATTTTAAAACACGGTGGGATGGATGATTTCTGTAACTCATTCTCGATGAATAATGTATATCATTCATCCGTGTTTAGCTTTTCAGGCCATCTCCATAATTTTTCCAGAATACTTTTACTAGAATTTTTGGTATTCGAAGAGATATGAGTCTTTTAATTATCTTGAAAATTATGCACAGCTAATCTAACGCCATCATGATTTGTTTTCCGGATCAGTAAACTCCATCGCGCTGCGAGTTCGGGATCTTAGACGGAGGCTAAATGATGATGCGTTGCTCACTCGACGTTGGGTCTTCATGATCGTCTACACGTGACGTTATTCCAGGAGCATCCGGCGGTGTCGTTTCATCCCTGTCACGAGGTCATATTAATTATTGTAACGTCATGGTGCACCAAAAGGCGAGTAAGGTTGACGGTGGCGTAGGAGGGCTCAAGATGAGGCACGGTTTTCTGCCTAAGGAAATCGAGAGGCAGCGCATTTGAGCGTATAAGGAGGGCAGATAGGGTAGTCGATAACAGCCTTTGGCCTGGGGATCTTCTGCGGTCGTGAATTCCTCACTTGCCCCACGAATACGCAGATCATGCGCAGCACGAGAAAATGAACGGGACCTCGCCCTTAACCCCTTCACCAGAGTTTGAAGAGCGGAATGAAGACTGATATAACGCGCAACGTTGCCTGCTTCCCCGTCGAACGTTAAATTATGCCTGTCAGCGTTTCTCGAATGACTTTTGTCAGCTTGTCTCTAGCAGTTAGCTCATTTGATCGGAGGTTTTCGAAGAGTTTTTTGTTATGGCGCCTAGGTGGCTTCCACCGACTGAGCTGAGAATTTTCCGACAAAATCGACCTTGGGGTTGTTTATTTTGGTGGTGGTTGCGGTGATGATATAGTGTTCGAGGCGGAATATTTTGATGCATATTAAGCCACAGGATGCCTTTCGCGAGGTAAAAACCCGAAACCTATCACAGCGTTCACTAGCTTTTGCATAGTTCTGCATTTTTAATTTAATACTCGTACGGATGCTCGTATATTTTCGTTTATCTCACGGTCCTCCGCAAAACAATTTTTAGTTTTTACATTTCTTTCGAGCATTTCTCTTCCCTTTCTAAGACAACTGGAGAGTATCCTTAAGCCCGTTGCACAAGACGCCATTTCTTGGGCCAGAAATGGTACAAGAAATTGCCCGCAATGTTTTGCGTCGTGTGTCATAGCGAATTGCTTACCATCTGGAGGTGGCACCAGTAGTTGCCTGCCAGTTGCACAGGATAAAACGTGTATTATTTCCTCCATTTTTATTGCGCCATTTGTGAAAGTTTATGAGAGACTCGCCGACTAAAAAACATTATTCAAGGTTAGTATTCTGTTTTATTTCCATTTTAAACGTACTTCAATATTTTTATCGCATATGATGATGTATAATTAACATATATTAGTTATCACTAATAATGTGTAAAACGTGCTATGGAATTGTTAGTAATGGTCCGTGCGAATCTCAACTACTTAAGAACAGCATTTAGTTAGTATTCTCTTTAACTTCAGTTTAAAATGTATTTCATTATTTTTATCGTATATGTTGATGTATCATAAACACATTTTCGTTATCACTAATAATGTGTAAAACGTGCTATGGAATTGTTAACGGCTTCATAGAACCTAAAACGTCTTCTTCGTCTGATGTGTCTGCCATTTTCATGCAATCTATGGCACCGACCTCTGATAGCGTGTGTACAAACTTCATGCATTTAGTTGTGCCAAGAATGGCTGCAAAATTCAGGCAATTTCTTGTTCCATTTCTGGCCCAAGAAATGGCATCGTGTGAAACGGGCTTAAGCTTGATGTAAAAGCTGGAAGGAATGGCCTCGGTGGCGGCGGGGTAACGTCCTTGTCTGGTCCCGGAGAGTCGCGGGTTCAAATCTTGACTAGATGGATTATTCTATCTGCACCTAGGGTATGGATGTTTGTGTGTTTCCTCATTGTTATTTTTAAAAAAATGTTGTGGTGTCCATTGTAAATCGGCCTCTTAATGCCGTTTGTGGGCGATTGGAAAATAAAAAAAATTAAAAAAGCTCACATGTATGTGCATACTTATGATGATGATCAACTGGTTAAGTTAGGTTTTTGATGATCTACATATTAGAACTACCTAGCACCACCTAAGCATAAATTGCTCTTCAACCCCGCGTACTTCTTAATCTTTTTCGCAGTATTTCCTCCTTGGCCATGCACAGAAATGAGTGAATCTTAGGCGCAACCGATCGAGACGGTGCTCACTCTCCTTTATTGACCGTCGTCTTAAGCGTGCAGTCTGAGGATTGGATTATCTGTCGTAGCTTCCCAATCTTACTTTCCTCCTGTCTGCCCAACCAGCCTCTTCATAGATACCACAGAAATGACTGAATCGTAATCAAATAGGAAGCACAGCCGGTCGGGACTATACCTCCTATATTGGCCATCGTCCTAAGTTTCATTCTTAACACTTCTTCATTAGTTTTCTTCTCCATTCTCCGCCAAACCTGCATTTCAGAAACCTCCAAAATACGCTCATCATCCGTCGTCATGGAACAGGTTTCCTTATATTTCACTCCATACGGTGGTTTTTCCTAATATTTTCTTTCCCTCTTTCCTCAAGGTACATCTCATCAACTCCTTTCTTTTCGCCAAATCATATTTCGCTAAGGCAATCCTTCTTCTAACATTCTTGCCGCTAAGGTCATGTTCCTATGGCACTACCCCAGTAAGTTAATATTTCTTCCTGCTCCAACTTTTGTACTGCTATTCTAATGGCCCCCTTAATTCTCGAGAATGTGATTACCTCCGCTGTTTTACTCATTTTCTCGTACATACAGATATTAGACAAAAACTTAGACAAATCACGTATATAACTTTAGCGTTTGTAAAACAGGAAAATAAATTAGGTGGCGCTCAATTGCCGAATTTTCGGTAGTTACGCAACCACCATCGTCTGAAGGAAGAATAGGAATGCTGGACTTTCTTGGTTTCATAGTCACCGAGAATCCAAACTACGAGTTTCTTTTATTTTTCTTTCAGTATTTTCCGTACTCTAAAGTTTATTTTTACGGAAAACATTTATTTATACTTGTCTACAAACATATAAACAAATTTTTTCTGGCCAAAGGCACGCTTGTACGCCTTAATGGAATTCGAATGGAGATCAGAGCGCGTCCCAAGTAGAGGATTACCGCTCCTTAGGGAATCAAATCCTAACCCATCACGATAGAACACTCATCCGCCCCTAAGAACCTCTTTTCGTCCGCTGGTATTTTCAAATCTCCTCTCCGCTACTAGGCGATAAATTCGATGCAGGTGTGTACGACCGAGTGCTCGCATATCCGACCTCTTTCCCGTCGTCGCCTTCCTCTTTGTGTGAGGCGACGAGACTTTCAAAGAGAATGCGGTAAATGATTTGATGGAGCAAGAAGTGCACACGAACACGCACACACGCGGACTCACACGGAGTGAGGGAAGTAACATTAAGGAGCGCACCTTTTTTGCGCCTCGCCGCCGTGGATAAATCTTATAAGAGATTATGCAAGGCGGCGAGCCGGGCGATTGGGTTTCAGGCGCGAAGATTGCGCAAATAGGCCAAAACACTGGCTTTTTTTCTCCCTCACGCCTTGTCCGCAGACACATGGTCAGTTGATTCTGCTGCGGTTTTCACGCAACGTGCCCATTTCTTAAGACGTAAAATAAACTTTAAAAAAATATGATTTAAAACATTTTATTCAGTCTCACGCCGGTGATATGCACTTATATTCTTTTTTTCCCATTCTTTGCCATTTGCAAATGCGTACACACGGAATCATGCTTTCTTCCTTCAGGAGTTTGCGCACTATTAATGAAGCGGAAGATTTATTCGGGTCTTATGAACATCGATCCTTAATGGAGCATAAGGAAAAAATTGAAATATATTCAAATTTTAGACGAGAAAGATAGGTGCATTCCCTTTAATCGTGGTTGAATTGAGTAACTCACTGAAAAAAATAAAAGAAAATGGGACACACACAAAAGTAAATTCCAAGAGAAGATACTAAACGAACACGAAAATATAAGAACGCTAATGATATTATGACCGAACTTGAAGACAAAGAAATTAAAAAAGATAAAATTTACAGTATGAAAATCATTTTCCATTCTTTGCAAATAATCGTTGAACCACCTTCTCAATCAGTACAATTGGTTTGTTAGATTAATGGATAAAATATTTAAGTAGTATGCCGAAATCCATTCAGAAACTTACGAGTAAGTTATGAATTTATTAAAATATTTTTTAAAGTTTAGCTTACGAATTGATCATGGCACTTATCAAGAAAAAGACATGCGAGACAACTGGTTAAATAACACTCATTCCCTATGAAGTCATTCTCCAAGGTATTCTAATTTCTCTTTACATATCTTACGTTGCACTCTAAATAATATGAGCGATAATCTTCGCTCAATTTCAAAATTCTTGAAATAACTTTAGGAACATAAAAATTTTAAAGTGTTCAGGTCGAAACTCACTTCGCGGGCCATTTTAATGTACAAACTAAAATTTCTCCTCTGTTCGTGTCATCCTGATTTCCGGGACACGTTTTCAGGTCATTGCGGGTCTTTATTGCCTCCATGTCTTAATTTAGAACATGAATTCTATTAGATGTAGTAAAACCGTTGACGTTTAGTCGGACTACTAGGGAACCCTGATGGGCTGCGGGGACTCTTTTCAAGGGTTCGCACCTTCGAGTAGGAGGACAAGCGGCGCAAGAAAAGGTGTGGTGAGGGGGGAAGGTGCCGAGGAGAGTGAGGGGGTGGCGGGTAGGTGGCAAGGAATGCCAAAATGAGAAGCGTGGGCAATATACTTCTTTTGTCTCCTCTTTAAACAAGTATCGGGTATTTTGTCGCGTTAAATGTTGTTTTTAAAAAAGACGACTAGTTTTTCCTCCCATCCTGGGGGTTTGACGAAGAGGCAGCGTCAGGCTTCCCTCGAGCGTCATGATAGGAAGTTCCCTGGAAGATCTAATTGCTCTTTTCCACGTAAAAGTTAGCATTCTTATGTTTAAAGTTTTAGATACATCGGATCAGAGCTCTCTGTCCCGGGCAACATTCAAGTAAACAGCGATCGAATCTCTATTTTCACTTCGGCCTGCTATCCACGGAATTAAAGAGTGGGATAATACACATACATGTGTAAGGCGTAATAGTTGGCGACACAGCACGATCGCAAAACCTCTCAACTTGCAAATATCTCTTTAGTTTTTTAAATTATCATTTATTATTAGGTTTTAATTTGTTTGTATACAATATTTATTCTTTATCAATATAATTTTCTTATGTAACATGCACATGTAACAAAAAATTGGGACGATTTTTTGCGGGCTGATTCAAATGAATCATTTTTTAATTAATTTAGACGGGGAAAATTGATTTGCGATAGGAGAATTTCGACTTACTAGCCCGGTCACTGGACGAATCACACTCGTATCTCAAGGTACCACTGCATTATTCTCCCGTCATTGTAATTCATCCCGATATCAATTTTCGATTGATAGTAAAGTATTCCAGTCCACGTTGTCAAAAAATCTTTTACCAAGTCCACAAATGCAATATACGTTGGTTGGCCTTTCTCTTCTCCAAGATGAGCCTATGTGTAAGGATCGCTTCCCTTTTCTCCTCCACTTCGTCAAATTCAAAATTAGTCATCACTTAAATACGTTTCTGCTTTCCTCTCAATTCTTTGATATATTATTCCTACCAGGATATTAGATTTTTACAATCGCCAACTTGTTCGTATGGAAATTGTTGCATATTTCTGCTCTTTTCCTTGTTTGTATATATTGTTTTGACGGCAGCCTCTTGTCACATCATGTTATAGCTATATATTTCGGTCCATCTTGCCCGAGGAATCGCTCCGACATCCTCCGCGTACAACCAGTCGTTGGTGCCGAAGGGTTTCCGGAGTTTCACCGCCTTTGTTGACTTTTGGTGACGACAGTTTTGTCCCCGTTCCAGAGAAGAAGTTTAGGTCGAAGCGAAGATTTTCTCTGGAGCGTCGTCAACAAAAGGCGACAAACGCGGTGGAACACCGGAAGCCCTTCAGCGACTAATCGAACGAATCGAAGCAAACGCCAGTTATTAGGCGGAGAATACTTTTCGAAAAGAGTTTCCGTGCTGCTAACGGTTAAAGGTAAGTTCCTGCCATACGTGTTGGACACATCTCTAAGATTCAGACTCATTTGGTTCATCGTCGAGCCGGATAAAAACAGAACTCGGAATAAGGTTACGAAATAAAAAATCAAGAACGCGGAATATATACGATATATTTTCAATTTTTATCAGAGGCCGTGGTAGCCCAGTTCAAGTACCCAGGTTCAAGTCCCTATGACGCCTATGGACACCTCCAGCTTGAACCAACCAAGATGAATGATTACTGGGACGCAGATCTTCGTGGGAAACCACAAGCTTCACAGAGGGAAAGAAATTGTCCCCCTCTTATGCTCTGATTGTGAATTTCCACACGCCGTTAGTGATAGTACTAGGTGAAGTCTCTATTCTTTACCTATTTAGCCGTACTAAAGGGGTTGAACACTGAGGTTGACTTGTATATGTGTACCAAGGAAGTATTTCCACTTCTTCTACGCATTACCTTGCAAACCGCCGCAAGGGCGTGTGGCGGAGGGTGAGCCACAGCCAAACATTCAGATGCACCACCAGATGCAAATGTTAGAGACGAATGCTACACTCAGAATGAAGCCACTCGCATGCAAAACAAAACAGCTGAACATCATCCACATCATTGTGGACAATGTGAGGCTGCTCACTAAAAACATGCATGAAAACAGCTACAAAAGCCGTCACAATATGCACGGTCCAACTGGGAGCCCTTGTAATTTACCAACGTATTGTCACGTATGACAAACTCTTTTACCTGTGGGGACAATGAAGGTTTTTTTAGGTAGTTTTACCTTGTATAATTAAGCACGGTTACTAAGATGTCCTAACCCAGTTACGGCAAGGAATTTTCAGGAACTTCACACCTCGCGTTATGAAATGCCACCCCTGCAGCGCGCTTAACGTTTTGCGAAAGTCATCAGACTACCAGAAACTACCGGGGACACTCGGAAGGAAGAAAAAGGAATGCAGCTGATTAGGAGGGCGGCGGAATGCATTCCGTTCCGAGAGCTTCAGAATTTTAATCTCTCGGGGACAGAGATGACACTGCTCAGCCGAAGAATTCGCATGTCCGGATGGTCGCTGTTTACGAAACAAGAGTAGGGTGTCGCCCGAGGCGCGCGGACTCCGGTTAGGGAAGTGGGGGAGGGGGGGGAGGGGG
>WURS02005418.1:0-12622 GCA_011762765.2 Rhinocypha anisoptera
CCCTGATGATGATTTATAAATAAATCGAAACGTCGGCAATGGAATAATTGGAGTTGTAATTGGCCAAATCCCTCGATGTAAAAATAATCACTTATCTTTCTGTGGCCGAGAAGTAACATATACGATATATATACACACCGGGCATATCATCCTTCATCAGCCAGCTCCCTCAGGCCGACGAAGGGGCAAGCAAGCACCGAAATACGTATCTCTTCGTTATGTGAGTGTTTCTTTATTACCTGTTACTATGTGTGTATGTGTATAAGTGTGTGCGTGTGCTAGTATTTGCCACGGTTTACAATATGTGATTCAAATTATGTAACTAAAAGTAATATCTAATAGCCTAAATAGGAGATTCAATTCCTTAATTGTACAGTGGGATTGCTGAAATATCTAACCTTCTAAGCAATTTATTTTAATTTTCAGTTATCAAATGCCTTAACAAATACATCGAGGTATTTGTTAAGTGAGAGAATTGTTTCCGTTAAGTGAGAGAATTGTTTCGATTAATCATACAAATAAAATATTAATATCTATCAGAAATGTTGTATTTCATTGATATACCGACGCTAAATTCTTCTTCGGCATTTTCCCTCCAGCGTAATTTTTATGCGGTCAAGTATATCGGAAATGTTCCACATAAGTGATGCTATATTTTATTAAAATCATAATGAATCAACATAAATGTTTTTAAATTATGCCTCTCTCATGTCGACCTTCATTAGTCCCTTCATTAATGGGAATGGGCACTTATAGTTGCTGAGTTGCAAAATTAGCGAAATCGAAGTTTTATAAACAATTTGAATAACTTTGCCGGGCTTCAAGATATTGAAATTTTGGAAAAGTTCATTAAACTAGAGGATATGTGCTTTCATTTTGACCATTTTGGGAAAATGGATCTCTGTAATAAGGAGTTCACACCGAAGGGTGAAAAAAAGGTTCTTTTTTTTGTTTAATCGGAATTTATGCATAAACTATTAAGGTTTGGGATTCCAAATTTGGAGGATATGCAGACAATTAAAAAGACTTTATTTTATTAGATTACTAATCTATTTCAACTGTAACTCTAATGTATTCTAATTTATATCATTTAGCGGCATCACGTTTTAATGAAACTGTGGTATCAAATTCGGCAACTGAGCATGAGGGGAAAATTCGACAAATACAATATAGCATCAGCTCAGTATCCCGTACATTCGTGCCAAAAGCATATTCAAAGCATTTTCCCCATCTCCCATTTTAATAATAATAAACAAAATCCAATTCCGAGAGACAAATGTCGGTGATTGACTAATTCGGAGAAATCAAATGAAAAGGGGATCATTTAGCCAATCAAGGATGCCCTTTCAATCCGGAACAGGTGCACGAGAAGTCAAGACTACATCCTCCTCACCTGACCCGCTTGCAAAGCAATTAGGACGCTATTGGTCAACGCTGAGGTGATATTATGCCGAAATTGTTGTAAAAGTGAGAAAAATATTTTATATCAGTATTAAATAATAGTTGTCAATAGTTAAATGTTAGTGGTGTTAATTTATAGTTTCAACAAATTCTGTAATTCTATCAAATCTTTGGACAAATAAAAATTATTATTATTATTAACATTTCATTATTTGGCATCTGATTTGCACCAATGATATGTAAAATTTTATGATCCGGTAAATTAAATAATTTTGTCTGATCTCATCAATCACACGGGATCGAAATTTAAATAATCATGGAGAAAAAAAATGGACAGCAGAGGTCATTTCATCTCACGACTGTAAAATATCAAAAATGAAGGAGATAACGTTATGCCGAAAATCTGGTAACTTAGTAAGAATAACTTGAACCTAAGTATGTAATAAACTAAATGGTTTGAGTGCTTTTCATAATCATACTAATAACAACCTAAATTTCGCCAGATGACCTACTGGCTTGATTACATTGTCAAAAAGTCAAATGGAATGAAAGCATTTAACAAGGCCATTTAAAAAGTAATAAGTTTTAAACAGTTCTATTCCTAGTGGCATCGTGCATTAAAATATTGTTTATACAAATTAGCAGCTCTGAAACATAGTAGCGAAGAAATTTTAAGAATTAATTCACATCAATTCTTACTCCATTTTTGATTTTCTGTATTTTATTTGTTTATGATAATCATCTATAATGTAAAATAGCATTGAATGATGAAATAAAAGAATATGAATATCAAGTCCTCAAATATCCCTTTTCTGAGTTTTCTGCAATAATCAGTTATTTGACTATTACTGAGAGTGAGTGAGTTGAATTGATAAAGTCACAATTCATATACGATTTAGTTTATTGAGTTTAAATATCACTTTAACCATTTTACAGTAGCAAACATGTTGGACGACGTTCAAAGGTAATTGAGAAGATATATGTAAGTTGCCCCTCAGGCATTAAAGAGAAGTTTAAAAGGATAAATTACCTCAATTCCAGTCGTATCTTTGAGAGGGAACTCCTGTTGATTTACACATGTGACAGGCGAATCCATTATCTCATCACATTGATTCAGCATATCCGAAAACAGCTCCTCCATAGGTATGGCAGAGCAGCCAAGTAACATACTGTCAGGTGTATCCCCGCAGAATGATTCCAGACTATAAACTCTTATTTGTACGATGAAACTACATGAAGGCACTGGTTTATTCTTAAAAGGCAAAAGTTGTTTCTCAGAAAGAGCAAAAAGACATGATTTCCCGTAGGATGGCTCGCATGTCGGGAAACCAAAATCTCTTTTTCCTTCGTCTTCATTATCGCAGAGCTGAGGGCACAGAAGGCAAAACATTTTTAAAATCTCTTGTATAATAGCTTAGATGTATTTATATAGTAAAGTTAGTGTAATTAGATGGGTTACCTCGATTTCTGGATAATTCATGAACGTCAAGGTCATGCGGGTGTTTTCACAAAGGATCAAATCGTCAGAACCAAGTCTTAATCTTAAATCTGGACACGATATAAGTAATCTCTTGACTTGACATTCCAAGAGAAACATTTGCTGAGATGGATTCTGTAAAGGAATTAACCACATGGTAAAAGACACTATGTAACAAACAAATAATGACAGACAATATTCATTACCTTTCCATCATATGAACTAGTTTCAGAATCCATTATTTTTTTATTTAGTGTAAATGGAACAAACGCGAAATTTTGATGCAAGCTAAAACAAATGAATTGAACTTACGAAAAACTGTTTTGATGATAAAAATTTCATTGTTGCTAGGGTTTGAACGAGTCGCAAAACTGATGAATAAAACCGTTTGAAGGGACGAGAGTATGAAAAGTAATGGAGACAGTAAATTGTCTGTAAAAACCCAACATATTCCATTCAATTCGGCAAAACATTGAAAAACATCAAATGAATTGTAAATATAAGATTATTCTTACATAATAAGCAGTTGGGAACGCACTATTTTTCAGTCAAAAATCCCAAGAGATAGCTAAATTTATTTTTTAAATATGTTAGTTCTAATACTGTTAGTACCATTAGTAGTTGTTGGTACTAATGCATATTTATTTTCTTAAGTTCCATTGACAGGATGCTCATTTCATAGTCATCAAAATGTGATACTGACATAAATCAAACAACATTTTTAATCATTTATGTTGAACTATTACATTCCGTACATATGTTTGTCATACGTAGAATAGCACGTAGTTTGGCATAGCATTCTCTTATCTTAGTCTTTTTTATCTGAGATATAAATATATATATAAATATATATGTGTATATATATGTAAATATGTATATATATAACTTTAGCTCTGGGTTTTAGAGTATTGCATTCCTTTTGTCTTTTAAATAATAACAAAGTCTTAAGAACGAATTAAAAGTGTTTCTGATATATTAGCAATAAATAATACCGGCAAGGAGGAAAATCAACTAATGTAGACTATTTTATTCAAATGAAAAAGTAAGAAAACCTAACTGTGTGTGAGACGAATTGGCAATGTTAAAAAGAGATCACCTCAGTGATTATTTAGGTGTGTAGCATTGAATTTTTACCCCTATGGTCACCATCATAATAATAAGTTGTTGCTAAATAAAGAATTAAAAAAAAACAATCATGGATAATACAGAGGTACTAATATGGTAATTGCCGCTATAACTAGTTAAACGAAGATTAAACGAAAGGAGAAAATTTTCCTCGGTTGAAATCAGCCTACAAAGTGCAGATGTAACTTTTGAACATTCACCCATTCAAAAAAGATAAGAATTTTTCCTCCGGACATATTATCGGTCTTAAAATATTCAGAAATTTTGATAATTTTGAAACTGAATTTTTATATTACGCATAAAAAGAAGTTTACGATTAAACCAGAGGCCTTGGAGATGGATGGATATGTGACGTATTTTGGGCCTCGCATTGGTTATGGATCAAAGTGACGTCATCGCGTCCTGGTCATAAGGTTGCCGGTTTCAATACCCGTCTCCCCTCCAGAGGGAATCACTGTTCCGTTGTCACCGCCTCAGGGATCCGTAGGAGGTTCATGCGCCGTTTTGAGCAACAGCGAGGGACTCGAATCTTTCAAGATCCCACACGTCGCGACGACCTAAATTTGGCCATATTCATCCCACTCTGACGAAATTCGAACAATGAAGCAGGAGGGTTCCTCAATAATGCATCAAACTTCAGTATCCTAAGGGAATCGTCGAAGGGAATTTGGAACAGCCTCCACCGAAATTAACACCGAAAAATATAGACCAACCAAAAGAACGCGAATGTTTGAGGTCATAGAAAGGCGGATAGAATCAAGCACGTATATTAGGAGTGTGGGAGAATACAATGTAGTTCAGCGATCAAAGCAAACCAACTTAAAATTGTCTACAATTGGAACGATTCCTAATCGAAAAAGAAATTGTTTGCTATTTGAAGAAGTGATTGTGCGAAGCTGATTAAATCTCACTGTGCTGCTTTGGCATGATGAGGCGGAAGAATGGACTTCGGTTGGGTGCATATTACACCGAGCGTGATCACGTGGACGGATAGAGTTAGGAATGAGGAAGTGTAAACAAGAGCGGAAGAGATAAAACAGTTTGGAGTACGATAAGAAAAAGAAGAACAAGGAGGATTGGACACAGCCTGAGGCATAATGATTTCATAAAGAATATTGAAGGAAAAATAAGAGGGAAGACGCCGCGGGAAAGGCCAACGAACAAATATATAGGGCAAATTATAAGGGACGTTATAAAGAAGAACTACCAAGGGGTAAGAGAGTTAGCACTGGATAGGAATGGACGGAGGGCTGCAGTCAACCAATCATCGGATTGAAGCACCGATTAATTAATGAAACACTCAGCATCAATGCACGTGTTAGGAAGCTTTTAATATTTATTTATTTATTGCATATCTCATAAATATATAAATACATATATGCATACTAATATGGGCACTGCCAAATTATAGTAACAGATATTTAAAAGATAAAACATTTACATTCCAAAAAATGAATATAAAAACAAGTACATGGAAAACACATGAATTGTTACATTTTAGGGTAGAAACAGATGGCTTGTTTTAGTTTTAACAGATTGGCCTAAAACAGATGTGCTGATCAAATTTCAACTCTAGATATCTCTTCAAACGTCTTATGTTTATGTTAAATAAAACGAGTGAATAAATGAAATAATTTATTCACTTCAAGTAATAGTAGATAATTAACAGAAGTGAATGAGAATAAGTGTTCCCATGACAAAAGTGGTCTTACAACACCGAACGTCACAGGGAGACTGACTAAGACTCACAGTCCGACTAGCACAGGCAGTAGAAAAAAAGACTGATAGGCATGTGACACAATGACTATCGATATCTCCATCCACAAAATTAATGTAAAATTATATTAACAGCTTATATTAAATAAATCAATTTCAGGAGGAAGTTCATTTGCTAGGCAGTGGACTGTGATAGAGATAGTTAGTTCTAAACAAAATCTTGTAAAACAGATCTCTACTGCAGGTGTTGAAATTAGTTATTTTGAAAGGAATCAATTGGAGCAGATATGTAATTATTTAATAATTTATATAAAAATTGTATGTCTGTGTAATTCGCCGTGTACACAATGTTGTCGGTCCAAGTTCACTGTACAAATCACTGATTGAAATACCATTGAGTTCTAAGGCAAGCTTATAGGCACAGAAACGAATAAACCTCCTCTGAAACATTTCTAATCTATCCTTATGACATGAATAGTTGGTGACCAGATAACACTCCCATACTCTAGGATTGGCATAACAAGTGATATGAATAAAGTTTTTATCACAGAATTATCACGAAAATCCTTGGAGACCTGCAAAATAAATCCAAGGAGTAAATTTGCTCTCTTACATATAATATCAATGTGACCATCAAAATTAAAATTCCTTGAAAATATCACACCCAAGTCTTTTATCTCAGTACAACTTGTGAGATATTCATGATTAATGTTGTATGGGAACACAATAGGATTTTTACGTCTATGATAAGTGATGGACGAACACTTGTTTAAAATAACACTCATGTTATACCAAGTATAAAAGTCTTTACACCAAGTATAAAAATTAATTGGACTATTTTGCACTAAAAAAGTCTTCTATGGATTTCACTTTATAATACATTTTTAGGCCATCAGCATATAACAGACATTTCGTAGGTCCAATCACTTTGACAATATCATTTATGAACAAATTAAACAAAAAAGGTCCGAGATGGGATCCCTGAGGTACACCAGATGTGACAGGGAAGGGATAAGATACACACTCTAATTCTCACGATTTGTTTTCTGTCACTTAGGTAGTCTCTAAGCCAGTGCAATAGTCTGCCATTAATTCCATATGCTTCTAACTTACTAAGATATTGGTGCTGACAGTATCAGAAGCTTTTTGAAAGTCGGTATATCAACTTGGCTACCATCATCAAAAGTATCAAGAATATAATTTTGAAGAATCATTAAATTTGTTACAGTAGACCTACCACTATGAAAACCATGATGCTCCTCTGCTACAAGATGTATGAAAAATGGGCTTACATAATCAAGCACCAGACTTAGCTCTTTTCTACCATTTTTTCGAATAATGGTTTCCAATGAGCTTGATGTTGTTCTAACATAAATCTTATTACTTTCTTTTGGAGCAATAAAACTTTCTTTAGCATTGTAGGATATGATCCCCATATATACCATAAAATGCTCTTGACAGAAAACAGGCATGGTAATTACAATTACATAGCAATTGATACCGAGTCCTTTATAAATCTCATTCAATAAGCTACCGAGCTTAACATTGAACATAAATTGTACACGTGGTTCGACCAATTGCCCGATTGATCAATGATTAAACCTAAAAATTTAGATTGGGAAACTGGTTGCAATGGAGTATTATCAGAGGTCAATGAAGGGATTTTTAACGTATGAATATCGTTAAACAACGTCATTTGAGTTTTGTTACAATTTAATTACCAAGTTATTACTTTGGCTCCATATCAATATGCTATTCAAGATGAACTCACTGTTTTGAATTAAACCTGATACACTTTTTGCAGAAACAATAAAGTTGGTATCATCAGCAAAGATTTCTGATAGTGTCTCTGGGTTAGAATTAAGCAATAATATGAAGAAGGCCTGAGTGAAAGTTGGATGGAAGGGGTACTCAGAGGGGCAATGGGTTTTTGAAGACCTTAACGGAAGTTAGAATGTTGGATGAGCTAGGTAGAGGTAGTAAAAGTAAAGGAATTGAAAATATAATGATACCTAGTAGGAAACATGCAGAGTTTAAGATCGAGACTACAATGACCAATACAAGCTTCCTGCAGAGAGCTGGCAGCTTTGATAGGATTAGGGGAAAGCAAAGAAGAAGAGTGAATAAATAAAGAAATAAGACTTAGATACTCATTATCGCCGCTAATTTTCAGTTTTTACATCGAGAAGGCAATTAATGAGATCGAAGATAAGATAAAAGGGGGTGTGGGGACACAAGGCTAAATGATTAGTATGCTGCAATTTGCCGATGACATCTCAATATCGGCAGAGTAGGAAGAGTATCTTACTGCTAGCCTCGGTGTCCCCTGTACACGTGGAAGTTTTTATTTTCCTACCCTTCGGTTGGAGACTTAGCTGGAATATCTTTCGGCTGCTGGTGGCAGAGACCCAGGTTACAGACCCTAACGATAAAACCAAACGGAACCCTGCTGATTGCTTTTCTGGGCAACGGAACTTTTTTGTTAGCCGTGACTTGGAAACCGTAATTTCGCACTCCGCGGGTCTAAGAAGGGGGTGAGTCCTACGCTCACCCTATCCTACCTATCCTCGTCCTCGGCTGTAGAATTTTTTTTTCCAGGTGTTCGATTCACGTATGGTTTAACTATTAGGCTCTTCGGACTGAGAGGAAGAATATAAAAGGATAGGAATGGAAGGATAGAAGGAATTTTAGGCTCAGAAGAGTCTTGAAGAATAGAAGAAAAAAACACACTGCAGTTTCACAAATCAAAAATATTTATTCTTACGACCCTGTTTTCGCCGTGGCACGATTCATCAGGTTCCGTCATCACCTAATGACGCCGTGCCACGGCAAAACTCGTGGTGCAAGATTAAATATTTTTTATTTTTTAAATTATAGTGTTTTTTTCTTCTGCTCATCAAAATGAAAGAATTTAACATAGGCCTGCATCCATTTCTGATAAGAAGAGCCTCTAAAAATATGTTAGTATTCTTCGGAAGATGTAAATAAAGGAATCGATGACCAACTGAGCCTTTCACTGATTATTTATTTACGGAGTGTCCGTTCACACAGCAAATCGCAGAAGCATACTTCATTCTATTCTTCGTGACAGAAAGGGCGAAACAAAATTAGGCAGAGAAAGCACTGTGACTCATCAATAAAATACAACGAGCACCAGACCTGACATCAGGATTTAATCAATGCTGATAATGATCGAAAAAGGAATATAGTCGCAAGAAACCTCTCGTATATAATACTAAATAACTTACACCCCCTCATGAGAAATTCAGGCACTCGTAATTATTAATTAATCGTTCTCATGCTTTCTCCATACTTTTACTTCGGTAAGTGCCGAAAGGAATCGTCTCCGACGATGCCAGTCACCGAAATTGTTGTTATTCAAGAAGATAACCATTTCCTGGCTCAGTATTAGCTAGGAGGACGAACCAAGTTGGAACCTAGGAAAATGGTTAGTTAATTCAATAAATCAACGTTGGTGACAGAATCAATTATGTATTGCAGCAACAAATATTTTTGCTGATCCAACCAATGTCTCATCTATGAAAATATAAAATTGTGACTGCTGAAAACTAAACGGTAACAATCAATAAACAACTTCATTACCATGGAGTTGTTTGTTGGATTGTTGAGCGTTCTTATGAATTGGTGCATTTATGTTGCCTGTTTTTAGTTTTTATGAGGAATTAAAATAACTCGATTACTACAGGATAAAATTACGTAAAAAGTATCAGTGAAGTTCATATATGAACACACATTTCAGTATCATATTTGAATATTTGAAGAATGGATTATCTCAGAGAGGCTGTTCCAGAGGAGCTGACGCGTTGGGGGTTTTGTAAAGAAGTTATTAAGACCTTTCAAGGAATTTCATGTGATATGCACTAATATCAGACTCATGATGGGATGAATGTCTGTATAGTTAATATGGTACGGTATCCAGCTAGGTGACGTCTCTTATTCTATTAGTTAGGTTAAATTTTCTTTTTTACGAGGGTTATTTAAATATTAACCACAGTATGCAACCTGAAAGTTGGTGTATTAAGTGATGGTAGAGCTAACCTAGTTCTAAGCCCACGGCGTGTTGAAATTCGTATATCAGGGTGAAGGGGCCTGTGGTTTTCCAACGAAGATGTGGTACCCGAAAAATTACTTAACTTGGGTTTAGCGGGAGGTGTCCGGAGTCGTCACCAGGTCTCGAACCCCGGTCCCCGGTCAGTAGTCAAGCACTCTACTCACTGGGATACATCGACTTCTATATAAATATTACTGCATTTATTTCCACAGATTCAATTGAAGGGATTTTGGAGCCAGAGGAAAATTCTCCCTTGAATGAAAACTCCAATGGAGAGAAATAAGATGCAGATGTTGTTTTTTTTAAGAATAAGAAGATCATAGAGACCTTGTATGAGAAGACTTTTGCTCAATGACTCAGGAATTTTAATGACGACTTTGAAAGTTTCGGAACCTCTCTATTTCTGTAAACTGTTAAGACTAATACATAATTATTGTTCCTATAGTTAGGTTATATCCCTGGCTGATAAATAACGTCTTCATTTTTTAGAATCTGTAATAACTCAATGAGCCCCGTGAGGACAAGGTACTACTGGCAACATACAAAGTGGCTGGGAAGTGGGACAAGAGATCAAGATCATAATTCACTAAGCAGGCCGTACCTTGGTGAAATTCCATGGTTAAACCATATAGACTTCAAAACTTTGCAAATTTCCTTAAAAAATTAAAGAGAGCATTACTGGATTCGACGATAATCGTCATTATCTGGTCTAATGTAACCAGATGATGATGATTAACGTCTAATCCGGTAGTGCTCTCTTTAATTTTGAGGAAATCTACAAAGTTTTGAAGTCTATATTGTTTTAAGAGATCATGATATCGGATTGGCTGGGCGTTTCATTGTCCATTAACTAAGATATGACCTGGATAAGAGTTACCTAATTTTTTTAGTCACTAGTTAAAACATTCATGCTAGTTTAAGTGCTATGAGTCTGATGCTCTCAAATATGATGTGTGTTAGGGTTTGAATGAGCTGAACTGTTGATATTTAACATGAGATGGATAGTATAATGCAGGCTCAACATAGTTATAACACCAGGTATATTTGTCATTTCAGATTAACTCCTTGGAGGCTTAACTAGGTATATAGCTTACAAAATGGTTCAATTGTTTTCCATTAAGAGCAAAGTGAGCATTACCAGTTGGAAATGCTCATTTAACCAGAAGCATGTTCACTTTATGCATATAATTCAAGTTATTCTTCTCACAGCAAACTATGGATCAGGTAGTGCTCTCTTTACAACTTTGTATCATTAAAACTTTAAAACTATATATTTTTATGTGGTATAAATAATTTGTTAATTTAATGTGTCTTATGTGTAAGTGTTTATATGAATTTTAAGGTTAATTTTTTATTTTTAACGGTATTCCGCAATTGACTCACCCATATCACCAGGGTTCCAGAAATTATGATACTTTAAAACGATGGGCAATAATTTTTTCATCCTGGAGTAATAATGGCCGTTGTTTTTATTCATGACAAAGCTTGTGTAAATTTAAGTCAAGTATGGTAAAGATGACAATTTTAGTGATTCCTCATCGTGATTTACAGCATCAAAACGAAGTCAACCCTTAATAGGGCGTGATGCGCATTGACAAATGTACAAATGCAAACAAATGCGATTCATTTCCAAAATATAAACCGTCAAAGAATGCGTATTTACCTTACACTGCATAGTTTTTAACAGAATTCCTCGAAGATCCACATTCATAATCCCTCTGAGTTTAACGAGATGGTGGAAAACTGCGATGAAGATCATGCAATTGACCTTTACACTCCAAATGCTTACTGGACTTTACATTTTTTGTTTTCATTTCATATACTATATCACATAGTTAATCTCTATCGCCGCTCATATTTTCTTAAAGAAGGAATTCACCAAAGAGTTCAAAACTGCAGCGACTCCGACGTTTTGATTACAGCACAAAAAGTTCAATCTTAAAAGTCAACGAACAAAAGTCCAGTCCTAAAAGACCAGACTGTTAGATCCACGCTAAAAATTCTAAGAAACGAAAAGTCCAAAATAAAAAAACTCCAGTAGCAATTAACTCAACCCAACAACAATAACATCGACTTATAAGTGTACTATAATGATTTTGGACACTTTGCCCATTTTCGTTTGAGCTTGTTTTTTGAATTTTATTGACCTTGGACTTTTTGTCATGACACCCGACGGTCCACACGGCAACAAAACAACAAAATAAACCAACTCCATATTTCTCACGGGAACCTTCCATTTCTATCCTTTTAAACCACTTTTCCCAATCTGGAGAGAAAGAGAGTGCCGACCAGATTTGAAATCATACACCGAACAAACGTAACGGAAAAGAGACATACTCGAGTTCGAGGGGCATCGTAAAAATTGACGAGAGTGTCGAGAGAGAGAGCGACCCGAGGTCCCCTTCCCCCCAGCCGTCGAACGGTCAAGGATTCGGACCGGCCCACCGTCCACTTCCGCCACTCTTCCGACGGGACGCGTCCTCCATCCCGGCCGCACCACGCACGAGGCGACGGAGGAATCGATTCCTCGAAGAAGTGAAGAATCGTGGGATTCCGACGACTCGGCAGACGACCGTCCCTCCAGCCATCCCTCCTCCTCCCGCTCCTCTTAAGAGAGGACGACCCCGAGGACCACGGCGAGGAACGCGAGTGGCCCTCATTCTCCCCCGCGAAGACGTCGTCTCTACGACAATTTCGCCCTCTCCGTCTCCGCCTAATCAAATCAATATCCCCCCCCCCCCCCCCCCCCCCCCCCCCCCCACCCCCCCCCCCCCCCCCCCCCCCCACCCCCCGCCCGCCTCGCGTCCGGCGTCGGGTGCGCGGTCTCGCTC
>WURS02005427.1:0-12621 GCA_011762765.2 Rhinocypha anisoptera
GCGTGCTGGGAAACCGGGTAAGCAAGACATAATAAATGTAATTCTCCCCGTTTCCGATCCTCAGTGTGTAAGTGGAGCGTGTTGTTTGGGGCACCAGATCGTAAGTCAGCTCTTCTCGCGGAAACAATCTTGGAAAACGGTTCAGGTCTTCGACGGAAGTATGTAAAAACGCAGAAAACAATAAACCTTAGAATCTATGTGACCCAAACTCTGTCTTTTTTCAATCACTCAATTGCGACACTCACAGTTCTAGGCTGATTGCGGTGGCGCGATATAAAAGTGCAAGTAACAAGTACGAAACACAAACGATACTCCCTAGATGGAGAATGAGACACCCAGCTTAGGATTCGAACCCGCGACCTCCGGTTTGGCAGACGAGGAGGTTACCCTTCCGCCACCGAGGCCAGCAGTTTTAAACTAGAAGAAAGAATTCATTGCAATCTCAACCTTCGCAGTTGCATGTGAAGTTCACAGAATCGGAATGGAGTCTTTTCGCTGTAACAACTGCATATGCCGACAAACTTGCGCGGTTCCATGACGTCGCCAGATATTTGAATCTAGAACCCTCTTGTTTCTCCAAGTAAAAATCAGAATTTTTATGTGCGCCAATTACTTTTTTTTTGCTATAATAACTGCCAAATTCCGAAAAACTTCTTGCGTCTTGCCGAAAAAAAATGCGTCACTTTGGACAGATTTCATCCCAAGCTCAACTCATATAGCAACATTTGAATTTCCGAGAAATTCGGAATGTTGACCAGGCCTTTCGCATGTTGCCAACAATGGCTTCGTCTGATATTGGAACCCTGAACCGTCCTGTTTGTCCACACCTCAATGACGATCCCATAAACTACTTAATATGCAAAAATCATGGAAAACACTATTATTAATGTATCTGAATATTACTTTTCCGAACTGAACTGAAAAAACATCTTCCTTTTATTCTCCGGAGAGGATAGACTTTTTAAGAGGACAGCTTTTTTATCGACTGTTCTCTTTCAAAAACGAGGTCTGAGTATAAAACCTTAGCTACGTGCGATGCAGCGCTGGGGCCTGATGAATAAAGAGTAAGCAATGACTCGTGGCAGTTACAGGCTGCGCGTCATATCTAAAGAAAGGTGACCTCACGCCCCATTAAGGGTAAATTTACACCTTAGGCCAAACACTTAACAGAAAAATCATTATTTCATATACTTTCTCTAGGAGTCTGGATGTCAAAGGAACTTTTACTGGCATAGTTAAACACTCTTTGTAACTTGCATAGAAATCGATTTCCCGAACCTTTTTATTTCTCGAATCTTAAAAAAAACTCCGTTTCTCTCATCTAAAAACAAAGTAGAAATGCATACATAAAACCGTCTTTCAAATCCCTCAAGACCTCTATGAAATGTCTCGAATTGAGTCGTAAAAATTGCGACCGCAATAAAATGCAAGAAAAATTTAGACGTCTACGCATAAATTGATGAATCTTAAACAAGTAAGTCTCCCTCAATACTAGCGACGCACGCTTGCGAGTTGGTTGAAATATCCGCGCGTGGTACTCCGAGCATGAGAGCGGTTAATTTCCACTCGCCCTGCTCATTACTATATACACAAAAAAGGCTGTTATTTTTTCGCGATTAAGGATTTTATTCTCTCGCACATGATTTGCGCCTCCATTACATGGTTGTTAGTGCAATTAGTGCCAGTAAATGGTGATTTCTTTCCGGCGACTCAATCTCACAGTCTCACCCCTCGGTGCGTTTCGCATGAGAGGAAACCCCAAGATTCTGCTGAGTCCCTCCACCTTGGCTGACCTTTGGATACGAGGCTACATGTATTTATAGCATGTTCGGCAGCATATGCGAAAGTATTACTTTGGAATTAACCAACTGACATTCATTATCATTAATTCTCAATGAGTCCAAGCGTTAAAATTAGTTTACAAAATTACCGTTTAAGCCCGGTATCCTAAGACGGTGGAGCCACACATAATATTCATATTCAAAGTACATAGGAAGTGCATTTCTTCTGCTTCTACGTATTACTCTGCGAGCCACCTCAAGGGCGTGTGGCGGGGGGTGAGCAACCACCATACATGCACTACCACATGCAAATGTAAGGAGTCATACATTTCGCAAACAAGGAAACCACTCGCATGCAAAACATTAATGGCAAAACATCAACCACATTATGCGGGAACAATGTCACATATATACAACAAACAATCATGATTATGCGGGAACAATGTCACATATATACAACAAACAATCATGCAAAATAACTACAGATTTCGTTATGAAATGCAAGGTCATATCAGCAACAGGAAAAGGGCAATTGAATAGTTTCTAATTGACTTTTCCAATTCTTGTGCAAATCTATAGGTGAGCATATATGTCTGCTTGGGATTCTAAATCGTCGGAGAAGAAGGATAATATCTAGTAGTGGCAGTACTATTATTTGTTATGGGATACGTCCACACAACTATGGCCGTCTAGTAGCCCACACATAACAGGAAAAAACCCATTTCGACGATGATCTTGGCGGGAATCGAACCCGTTTGTTTCGGGGGGGTACAAAACAGAATGGTAGGCTTGTTCGACACCAAAAAATTTACTTTAATGGTTTTGCGTATAAAATAATTTTTCTATAAACTGGAATGGCTCTGGCGTCACTTTGTGGAACTGCTTTCGTATAAACTTATCTTTAGTATTTCCGTTGGCCTACATAATAAAACATCCTTATTAAAATCCTTCCTCGGAGTAGTATTTCACAAAAATGGATAACAACGATAATTAATCTAACAATAATGTCTCTTATCCAACGAATAATTCTTTTTTGTCCATAATATTTTATCAGTAATCATTGTTTTTTATCTTTTATATATATATCCTTAAAGCTTGTTTTCTAGATTTTACCACTTATATTTTAACTAATAATAAGCTTTTTTATTTGATTTCACTTTTGTTTCCATTTTTTTTTAATTTTGAGGATAAAAAAGTTTAACGGAAGCTTGGTCTCAGTTTAGTTATTCCATTTCCCGAAGTGATATGAAATGATGATATGGTCCCTTTATTTTCCCCACCCGTTCGGATTCATAGTAGCCATTGATTAGTAAAAACAATAATTTTAGGGGGTATATAGTATTTTAGGGGGTATTGCAGTTAAAAACATTGAAATATCATGACTCATTTTCCACGCGCTAGAGTGGAATGCGTACGAACACGAAAAGTTTGTTTTCCGGATTTCGTTATTTTTCCTTCGCCTTTTGTCGGAAAACCAAGAACTGCAAGAAGTAATGGAAGTTTGTCACTCTCGTTCAACGTGTTTGACTCTGCTGTTAATTGATGGATCGGCTCATAAAGTCTTTCCTGCATTCAGGCAGGTCGGTCTCCACGGTCAAGTTGCCGTTTCCTTGATCAGTCTCACTCTACGCCTCCATGCCATGACTATTGCATTAGAAAGCGTCCTTATTATTTAGCGGAGATAATTACTAAGACGCGTGAATGTATTCAGAATGAATTCAGAGTGAGAGCACGATTCCTTTTTCCTGTTGTTTCGTCTGTGACTTTTCAAAATATTTTGATTCTCAGAAAATCACCCGCTTTGGGAGTTCTGACCCTACTATCGGATATGAATGCCACACATTTTTATTTACATAATACCCTGCAAGCCGCCACAGGGGCGTGTGGCAGGGGGTGAGCCACCACCATACATTCACATGCACTCCCAATGCACATGATACAAGTCATGCATTAAGCACAAATAGAAGAAACTACCATGCAAAACTTAATACGAGAACAACAAAACATGCAGGACAATGTCACACCGCTCACAACAAGCATACATAACAACTAAAAAATGTCCTTAAAAAATGCAAGGTCAAGACGAGAAACTACATTTTAAATACAAGCAAGAAAATATACATATATATACGCTAACTACCCTGATCGCTAACTCCGGACATGTGATTATATTTATTGTGATCTCTAATTGTTCGAGGAAAAAATGACATTTTATATATATCTGTTCGGTATCCTAACTCTCTGATTTTATGTACGTGATCTAATCAACCGCAGTATGTCGGTGCCTGTAATATATTTCTGATCTCATCGTTGAAATGATCCTCCTGAAATATGTCTAAAAGATTTAACCTGTACTTCAAACTTCGCTCATTTTTTGGTCCTTGAAACCTTCAGGATAATTTGTGGCAGGGGGTGAGTGGGCCGTCACCAGGCATGCATTTCCACGTACATTTACTATTAGAACAACAAATTCTTGGTGCTGCTCTGCGCTGAGACCAATTCAATCTGTCATCAATTCTGTCTGGCTTAGTTTCAGTGAGCGTGGCATTCATGCGATTCAGAAATCTGGTCTTTGAGGAAAGAGATTGAGAATAGAATGGATGTATTTGAGATGTGGGCGTGGAGAAGGATGGAGAATACATGATGGAAAAGAGAGGAATAAGAGTGAAGGGGAGTAGGAAGGAGAGGAAATCGAGTGAGGAGAAATATAGAGAAGGCAGGAAAAGAGGAAGAGAGAAATCTTTAGAGGTGGCGGAATGATGAAGTGTTGGAAGTTAGGATATGGGCAAAGAATCAGAGGCAGAAGGAAAATACGAAATTTGGATAACATGCCTGGGTGCGGAGAGTATACGTGACTTAGAGCGGAGTAATTATCCCACAGGGAAAAACAGAAGGTGGTAGAGTAAGGGGAAGCATAAGGACATCTTTCACTGAAAAACTTAATTTGTGGTCAAACATCAATAGTCCCTTTTCGAGTGCTTGCCGACAATGTATGTATGTCCATGTTGATCGCCAACATCAGAAACTGATAGGCACCACGAGAAGAGGGGAATAATAATTTAACGCTAAACGAGACTAAAGTTCACAGAGATTATAGTTTCCCGAAAGCCTCCGATTAGTAATCAAGAGTATAAATTAATATCTTCCATCGGAAACCTGTCCATGAATGAATGGTATCATATTTCGACCTTTTCCTTCCTCAAATATACATTTTGAGACTTTTTGAGACGGATTTTAACTATGTGAATGAGAACCTCTACGCAATCATCATCTGCAAACCTCCTCAAGGGCGTGGACCTCAAGCCTCCTCAGGGGGTAAACCATCGCCAAACATGAATTCCCGCATGCAAATATTATAAAATATTCACATGGAAAGAAACTATTTCCAGGCAAAACATTCAGTGTCAAAACACTCTTCATGTTAAGCAGGAACGATTCCAAATGTCATGAAACTAACATGCATGTACTTGCTGTAACTACAAAATTTACACACTACCTATTCTATCATCTTCGTCCTTTTGATCATATTTATTTTTATCTACAATGACACGAGGAAATAATGACATTTTAAAGTTATCCATTCTACAACCTATCTCCCTGATTTTCTGCATTCGTGATCTGATCTACCGTAGTAAGACGGGGTTTGTAATATACCTTTAACACCTTCTCTGACGTGATCTGCCTGAAATTCGCTCAGAAAATTGAAGTTAACCTGTACCTACGTTCAACAAAGTTACTCACAACCTAATTCCTCCAATAACATCATTACACTACTTCTTTTGTCGTAACCACCTTTCACAAATCTAGCTATTCTACTCTGAGATCCGATAATCTCTTTTCCTGAAGGATGCTTTATTCATAGAAACGATTCTATTTAAATTTTCCTATTCCTCATGCTGTTATACGATTTATCTTTTTCTCTTAAAGAAGTAGCACATATGGTGCTTCGACGGCTATGGTCATTTCGCACCTCTTTTTTTTTCATTATACAATGAATATAAAGCTGTATAGGCTTTATATTAACATCAGTGTATTACAACTACGAGAAACTCCATCCATCTTTATTTTATCTCCAAGAGTAATCAATTAGGTTTACTATTCATGAAGCAAAAATTATTTCTTTTGTTGCAGGCTTCACTTCGTGGTATTTGATAGTCTCATTATTAAAATATATGGAAAATTTAATTGGTCTTTTTCTATTACGGCTATTAAACACAAGTTTCTTTCCAGCTTTTTTGAAATATATTTTCACAAAAAACAAAGCAAAAACATTAGTCATACTTTTGACATAGTTTTGCAATATTCCAATGTCTTTGGTTAATAAGTTTACAATGTGGTCTTGCTTAGCCCTCAAGGGATGTTCAAGAGGTGCCGTTTCCTCAGATATCAAGATAATTTTAAAAATTTTATAAATGGGGGAAAGGTTTGCAGATACGTATGGTCAGTCGTTAAACCCAATCGCCCTCCTGTCGATTCAGCCTTCCAAAATTAATATTAAAAATCAACTTCAAGCCAAACTAAATTCCTTAACGGACATTAGCATAATGATAACGTCACCGAAGATTGCGCGCGGCGGTGACTCAAGGAATCTTCGCGGGAGACGTTAACCTCATGACGAATCACGAGGTAGGAGTTAATTTGATGAGTTACAGGCAATTAATTAACCATCTTATCCCGATAAAATCCACATTCTCGAATGTAATTGAGCGCAATCTCGTACTAAAATTGACGACTTTAAACATGAATAAGTCTTTCCATTACTTAACGTCTGACAAGAAATGCTATCCCTAACAGTTCCTTTCTCGATTGAGTCAGAATTCAAATATATTTCCATCAGGTTATCTATTCTTTAAAAAAATAGTTATATATTTCCATCTATAATTAAGCGAATACATTTTTTTGTGTTTTACCAGGGACATATTGTATATTTGAACTTTAAGTTCTTATCACACGACGATCCTGCCCATAAAAAATGTCTTCAAATTTGTGCACAATTATAATTTTGTTATCTTTTAATGTCAATGATTCATGGTTAAGTTCCTTTAATGATATCGAAGTATTTGTCTTACAATTAAAAATCTAATCATCTCATTAATTAATTCCCCAGATGAAAGTTATTTTTGCTTGAAACTGCTTCTTAAAATAAATTATCTCATTCTCAGTACTTTAATTAATGGAACAAAAAAATAAACGAAGTAGAGATAGGTATTAGATTCTTGGATTGTAAATTACTCTGTGGTCAAACCCGTCGTCAGTTCTTTCCAATTCCAAGCCATTTCGGCATATCAGTTGTTGCTCAGGCCCATTGTCTTTGAGTTCCACCGTTCTAAAAAGCATTCTCATTTTTTCTAGTTCAATAGAAACCTGGTAAGAATTAAGACTTTGCTTTCCACTCAATGCGTTAAGTGGGAAGCAAATTCTTCTAATTCTTACCCAGTATAAGTGACTTCCACAAGGTAAAGGCCTCTTCAATCGTCTACATATAGCTTTCAAAAGTATTACGTGCATTTCATGACTTGATAATTAGAATGGGAACCTTCATGACATACGTCTCCTCTTTGTCATGACGCACGTAGCTGGTGTTGGCCGCGTGAATTAAAAACATATATATATGAGGCTGGATTCATTTTCCTAGAAGTGCTCTTTTCCTACGCTCGCCGATTTAAGTCGAGCCGGATGTTTGTCTCCCCGTTGTGGTATCTCGAAAAGTCCTTAAGATTGTGGGAAGAAAAACTCATTTGGGGTGGAGCACTCAGTGGAGTTGGTAGGGTGATGAAGATGAGATAGCATGATGACACGAGGAACGAAGAAAATGGTGTTATCGCCTTACAACAAATAAATTCTCAAGGCGTTCAAAGTCCCACATATATGACTTTTGTCTCGAAGCCTTTTTGCTCTCCGGCGGTTATTCAGCTGATCATATTTCAAGCTTTGGTTTGACCTCCCATTTCATAAATTATAGACCCGCCTGTAGAATGGGGAGCATGTCCCTTCTTTTACCGTGGATGATAAAGTCGAAGAAACTCAAAGGGCGTCAAATGAAAAATGCCCGCATCGATCGATAGTTGATCGGTTAAAGAGTAGATTAAAGGTTAATCTACCAGTTAAGGTAGAATTTTTAATGAGCCTCAGTTTAGATTTGCCCCGTTACATCTTAACTTAATCCCTCTTCAAATCTGCATACTTCCCACCGCCTGTCATTCTGTCCAAAATTCCTATTTCATTCCCAGCTCTACCTCGCTCACCAAACATTCTACCATCCATCACAACCTTCAACAACCCATTGTCTCTGAGCACCCCTTCCATTCACCTTTTCCTACCTTCTTTGAATTTCGAAATTGAGGAATAAGAGTTTCAAATTTAGTCAGTTCTGAATCATTCCTTGAGCCTTTCTACATCTGTGTCACGTGAAATGTGGCACCTGCACAATGTAAAAGATCGACATGGATGAGCAAAAGGAACAATACTTCAGAGTGAATTCATTGCGACAACATTACGTGTAAATACAATGAAGGATGAAAGATCCGAAGAAAGTAAAAAAAATGTGGATTCCAAGGTCCTACTGCCTCCTATCAAACTGGTAAAGACTACAAGAGAAATCATATATTATGTAGATCTCATCTACATCTACATAATACCCTGCAAGCCGCCACAAGGACGTGTGGCAGGGGGTGAGCCACCACCATACATTAACATACACATTATACAAGTCATGAATTACGTACAAAAAAAAGAAACTATCATGCAAAAAACTAATACGAGAACTACAAAACATGTTAGACAGTGTCAGACCGCTCACAACTAGCATACACAACAACTACAAACTGACAAACAACTACTAGATGTTCATGATTCGGTTAAAATACGCGAGTTAATTTGTATAGAGGCCATTATATACAAAAAGCTTACAATTTGTATTATTTTCTTCTTCTTAGTGAATGTCTTCAGACAAGTTTCAACTGGATGCCCTCCATCGCAGTTGGACCTGAGCATCTTCTTTCATTTGTCTCTGACTCCAGTGTTTTTTTCATTTCGTCGAGCATGCCCATTCTGCTTCTTCCTCCCCTTCCTCGCTTTCCATGTATTTTCCATCAATTATTCTTCTTAGTATGCTCCAACCAAGCTGTCTTCCTCTTTTTAATTTCCCTCGGCAGCTTTCTTTCCTCTCCTATTCTCAATAGTACTTCCTCGTTTCCAATTTTATCAATCCATTTCACCTTAAGCAAGCATTTTCCTCCACAACCACAATTCGAAACTTTCAAAGTACCTTTCATATTTCTTTTTATTGTCAATTTTTTCGCTACCGTAGGTCACCACACTCCACACAAAACATCAAGCTAATCTCTTTCTCAGTTCTGTTGTTTACCCATTGCTTTCCTCTGTCTTACTTCATCGGTATGGCTCCCATTTTCAGTCACTAAACCTCCCAAACACTTAAATGATTTCACTTGCTCAACAGTTTTTCCTTCTACAGATATATTAACGATTGCATCATTTCTACTTAACTCTCATCACTTTTGTCTTTCCGGCATTTATGTTCATTTCGTATTCTCTATCCACCCTTTCTCACTAACCGCGTTCAAAATTGAGATATCCCACATAACTGTAGGTGGCATTCCGAAATTTACCGTGAAATCTGTCGATTATCATCACAGGCTCGTTCATCCTAACTTTGGTTTGTAGCAGCTCTCCAGTCTATCCTGTCACCGACCAACCTCTTCATATCTCTGTAATTCCTAAGTATACTAAAATTCTTCATTAACCTCTATCTCAAACATGATTATTAAACTCTTTCTATAGGGTTCTTCCCTCATTAATTCTTTACATTTACGTTTTCACCAACTGCAAGTCTCAATATCTGTGTTATTGCTTCCCCTCTTATTGTAAGTGTACTCTTTCGATGGCCTTTTTGGTTATCAAAACAAGAAGGCACCAGTCGGACGGCGCCGGGCCGCCTTAGTTGAACACCGTCCTAAGTTTGCAGTTCCAAGATCGGTTTGTCTATCGCAGCTCTCCAAGCTATCCCATCATCTGCCAGTCTCTTCATAACTTCGTAGCTCCACACTCTAAAATTCTCTATCGTCTGCTTCTCATGTGCCATCCTTGGTCTACTTCTAAGGCTCTTCCCTCCTACGGTCCCTTCCAATATGTTTTTCACTAAATTTTCATGCCTGAATGTGTCCTATTAATCTGTTGATACAATTAAAAATATTTAATAATTGTAACAGGTACGTGTAGAGGTGGAAGCAGACATTTTTCCACTTATTTTATTCAAATTACTTAATTACGTTATCAGATTTTTATGTAGGTTATCAATGACTTTGTACTGTTGCTCTTATTGCTGCTGGTGACTTAGACTGCTTAGGTATGGGGAAAAGCAGCTCTCATCACCTTTATAGTCTATTATTATTGCATCTCTAAAAGCTAATAAAAATCTTATTTTTTTCGGTACAATTTATCACCTATTACAATATGTTATCCCTACCTTATTCTAGCATTCATTATCTCTCCTGACTTATTGGATTAACAATAGGTCTTTAATAAGTAATGAAGATTAAGGCTTAATGTTGTGGATTTCAGAAAGTTAATGGTAAAATTAACTGGCACTTCATTTCACCGTGAATAGGTTTCCTAATCTTTCCATTTTTAATTGATGTCCTCTTTTAGTACAATATTGCATTTTCATTGACCCTATTCGCTTGATAAATGCAATCCCCATTTACTAGCTTTATAGAGAATGCTCAATGCTAGATCCATGGAGGGAATGCGAAGCTAAGGGATCAGCTAAGCAGCTCTCCGAGAGTAGGAGAGATGTGACTGATTCAATCCAAAAGGTTGATAGACAGCTTTTTGTTAATATTCCATCCATGAATTTTACAGGGGATTAAAATACTACGTTGATGAGCAAATCGCTGTTGGAATAAAATATAATGTATAAGTTTTCTTCCTCTAAAATACCATATTGCATCTCCATCAAAAGCTTTATGGGAGCCAGTTTTTTGGGGTGGCATTATTGAAAATAACATAGGTAATGACACCATTTATAATTTTTAGAAGACACGCCGCTGACAAATCGTTGCTTTTCCATCGTTTCTGTAGCAAGGTCGACAGTCAAGTTATTGATAGATTCTTTGATCGTATCTTTGACAATTAAGAAAAATATCGCGCATTCACTGCACTCCAGAATTTTGTCACGTGAAACATACGTGGAATAAAAAAACGAAAGCGTAGATAAAAAGAAATACGTTCATTCAGTAAAATCTTTTTTCTTGCAAATTCTATCTTTTTGATTAAGACCTTCTCTGAAATGGCGTATCCACGTGCTATTAGGACGATATATCTTTTTCTCAGAGTGAGTTATCTCTCTTATCGCCATGTCGCCTCCAGTGTTTTCAGCATTCGAAGTGTTGTTTTCCTACTCGATGATGTGGACGGGGCGGAGGCTTGCGACTACACAGCAGTGTCGCCTCGCGACCATTTCACGATCGTAAACAAGTTAGCCCTTTTCCATATCTCACGCCGTTCAGCAGATTAGGGATTTTTCTCGTTCAAGACCAGTCAATGGATCTTCCGAGGAATTGGCAATAGTTTCTTTCCGTTTCTAGATGCGCGTCAGCGTTACTCCCTACTTTGATATCATTTGTTTTGTGAAGAACCGGCAGAAATCTGAGGTGTTCTCCCGTCGCATCCGTGTTTCATCGGAATTTTTGACGAGTTTCACAGTCTAGGCCGTTTGAAAATGGTCTAGATTTTGAAGTTCAACGAAATGATTCCTCAAAGATATTAGAAGTTTTAATGACTCTCCAAGTTACGCATTCACTATTACTGAATGTCAGACGTCATCATTTTTGTCTGGTGGTCTTCCATGCGTTCAGTAGCCTTTAGTTAAATCGGAGATTTATCTGATATTATTAAAATTATCTACTTGATCTAATTATCCCATTTTATCTTATTCCGCTTGTAAATTAAACATGTTGACAAGGTAATACCATGTTTGGGGTTTTGATCACTGACTTTCATTGAATGTTCTGAGAAAACTAAATTTAATCATTCTTGAATCCGGTCAAAGTAAATTGAAGCTAATTTTACATCTTAGGTGAATAAAGAGTGATCAAAAAAACTGTATTCTTACTAAAAATGTATTTAGTAAGATTAATTTCCACGCTTAGCGTCATCATCAGGTATCAGCGTCGAAAATAGTTGTATCCCATGAATTTTTAAAGGGAATACAGAATACAATGTTTTGGATCATATGCATCAAAACGAATTACCACAAGATTGAGCCGGAAACCCTTGAAGTCACAGATAAGGTTTTCTAACTTTAAATTTTACTTAAACACCAAATGGCACTCTTACCCCCAAAACCACAGTCCTTAAACGTATGGTCATTTTGATGAATGAGAGTAGAGCCCACCTAGTAGTAAGCCCAACAGCTTATGTAAATTCACAGGTCAGGGTAATAAAGGGGGGCAGTTCTTTCCCCGGCATGACGCCTGTTGTTTGACACGAATATGTATTTTCAAGAAGATCACTCAGTTTGGGTTTTAGCTAGAGGTGTCCTGGTTCGTCACTGGAAATTGAACCATGTTCCCCCGTTCAGTAGACAAGCTCTTTACCCACTGAGTTGCCAAGATCTCCGTTTCTATTCATTCTATGCCTGTTTCCTATAGTCAGCTAAACTGAGATTATTTTCAGCCAAACGAATGAGTTCAATTTGCTAAAAAGGTACTTCTATTATTTTCATTCATCAGTACTTCAATCCCAAGATTGGTTGACTGCAACCCTCCATCCTTTCCTATCTAGTGCTAGCTCTCTTGCTCCTTGGTAGGTCTTCCTTCTA
>WURS02005438.1:0-12620 GCA_011762765.2 Rhinocypha anisoptera
GGGGGGGGGGGGGGGGGGGGGGGGGGGGGGGGGGGGGGTAGAGGGGGAAGTCGTCCACATCTTCCCCCTCCTCCAACCCGCCCTCTATGCTGGCATTTTGTTCTCCCGGTAAGGAAAGGCGCGCCACTGCTCTCTTATTATCATTTCTAGACGTCCTCTGACAGAGTCACCAAAAGGTTTCCAAGGTAACCACGGCCGGTTGGTACCTTCGAGTTACAATAATAGGTTGAGCGAGTTTTGGTTTATGTGCATTTTGCAATCATTGGTCACGTGACTTAATACGAGATACCGCTTTTGTTATGGTTACATCTTTTGTTTATTAAACTATATGAAGCGTTCCGTATGAGTAAAATGCCGAGTGATTAATCTTTTCAGGGAATAACTCAATCCTAATCCAATAACAGGACCATCACATACGTATTTAAATTGAATTTTATTTTTTTGTGATTCGGCGTGTATGTACTTGACATTTATTTTTAAACCAATCGCGCCACCGTGGAAAGGTCTCGTCGTTTCAATGATTGAGCAGCTTTTTCTCTACTGCGTAGCCAGGAGGCTCACTCTACCCATTATAGCTCTTTGGTACCAACCACAATATTGGTTGGTACCATAGAGTTATAATGTGTGTCATAGAGTGAGCCTCCAGGCTGCGCAGTAAAGAGGGAATTGCTCAATCATTGAGACCACGTGACTTTCCCGGTGGTACGCGATTGGTTAAAACACGAAGCACAAATGAGGTCTTGATATACTCTTTATTATAATACACATGTACACAATTTGCATTAGTTCATTAAAAAAGACATAGTATATAGTTTGCACATTTGAAGAGAGATTAAGTTAAGAATGGCCGGAAAATCTAAACCTTAACCTAAGAGAAATCACAAATTTTCCATTAAAAAAGTACCACAGAACTTAAGAAACATTGTGAAAACAAAATATTACTCAAGTCACGACACCAATATTATACAATCAAACAAAGACATGAAAAAATATACAAAAATTAAAATTCAATTTAAAAAACCTATGTGATGGTCCCGTTATTGCATTAGGATATTAAGTTATTCCCTGAAAAGATTAATCACTCGGCATTTTATTCATACTGAACTATTAATATAGTTAAATAAGCAAAAGGTGAAACCATGACAGAAGCGTCATTTTGCCATATGTCACGTGTCAAACGATTGAACATATGCGCAGAAACCAAAACTCGTTCTACCTATTATTATAACTCATGGTTGGTGCAGAGGGTTCGTCCCAATCGCTTGACGCAATCTTTTGGGGATTCTCCTTCCCGAATGAGGATCTCCACGGATGGCGGGAGATTCCCCGGACAACGGCGCTGCTCTCCCCCGCCCGAAAATACACGAAAGAGGGCGAGAGGGTCTTGGGGGATTCGCTACCCAGCGATTCCTCGACCACTGGGTGACCCTACTTCGATCGAATTGGCACCGCCTAAAGCAGGGGTCTCCTCCTCTTTTCCTTCAGTGCACTAGACAGCGAGAGAATCCTCTGGATCCGTTCGAAGACTCGCCGGCGAAGGCCCTCACGTACCTCTCTACCTGACCTACTGTCGACTCTAGGGACGCCGATTCCCGTCCCCCTCACACCCTTATCTTGTTAAGGGATCATCGGGAATTCTTGCTGTTTCGTAATGATCTTCTTAATCTTGCCACTGCAGCAAATTCTTCAGCAGCTTGTCGATTTTTTTACAAGCGTCGTCGGACTTACGTTTTCTTTCTTGATCCTCAGTGCATCACAGAGGACTCTCGTCTCAGTTCAAGTTTCTTCAGGGAGGTTGGTACATTAGTTTCCAATTAAACTTTCTTCGCAAAAATTATGCATAAACTCATATTACGGAATTTTTCCATGCACAGAATGTCCGATTTCTCATTTATTAAAACCAAATTTTCATAAATCACTCAAATTGAGAATGAACCAACAATCAAAACTATCGCATTGGAAAAGAAAAACATTGCGAAAAATATTAAAACGAACACTAATTATTTACCGTCATTCCGAACGTGAAATGAATTATCTAATTGCTAAGTAGCATACATTCTTCGATCCATGATTAAAATTAAACTTTTTAACTTGGACAGGAATTTTGCACTCGGACTTCAACTTACAAATTTCCACTTAAAATATAAATTCAGATCAAAACTATTAAAACAATTCATTTTAAGGAGTGTCTGAGAATCAACACTGCGTCACTTTAATTGCTAATTCAGCGGGGGTTTTAAATCGCTGTATATTAGCCTAAATTATTTTTAAAACAATTTTTTCAATTCTAAAAAACAAGAATTCATTAGCATAACCATCGTTTTGTCGCCAGATATCATCATTACGTCATGAAATTTACAAGTTACCATCTAACAATGATAATTATGGAAAATTGAGTAGTAAAATAAAAAGATTACCGACATAAATTAACGCAAAATATAGCTCCTACGTTTGCACCTAGTGCAGCTAGCACATAGTCAATATGGTGGACTAAATAATGCAACCTCTCTTCTCAAATCCCGAAGCTTTTCATTTTCAGTTAATGAACACAATAATGGTATATTTTAATAAATGCATTATTCGTTGAACCGGAATTATTCCATCGTTGGAAAAAAATCCGCGCCACAGATAGAGTAACCCTCGAAAGAAGAACACTTGAATATTTTCAATACGTAGGGATGCACACTTGCCCCCGCAAAATCAAAGGGAGCATTACGACTTTTAAAACAATGAACCTATTTCTCAGTCTAATTCTTTAATTTTTATTCTATGGAGTACACGGTTTGCGCTCAAACTGAACTGGGGAGGATAGCGTTAATTTCTAAGGAAGCATTCCCAAATTAACCGTCGCATTGTATTCACGCCTACCACGAGCGCAACGGAAAATTAAATTTTGGGACGAAAGAAAGCGAACGATGAAATGCGGAAAACGACGAAAAGTACTTCTCAGTTATGGTTATCTTCAAGTGTAGTTTTATTTTCCACTCAAAGGGATGAGTAAGGACTCTAACCTACCATTCCCGGGAGAACCAGGAAAAGAAGAATCACCTCGAGTGCAAAATTCGTCCTGGGGAAGAAATGAAACATGCAAATGTACTCACTCAAATGAGATCCGACGCACGTTTGACCTCGGCGCCATCCTTGCCCCCCTCCCTCCCTGCCGCGGCGACGGCGAAGCTGCCAAGGGTATCCCTCGGAGCAAAAGAGGGTGAGGGTGGTTAAGGAAAGTACAAGTAATTGCGGTGAATGGAGTTAGGGATCCACACGCAACAAAAGCATAATGCCAGGGAGCCAGTCGATGGACATGTTTTATATCGGTCCGGTGTACCAAGGTATATACTTCTACGTATTACCCTGCAAGCCACCGAAAGGGCGTGTGGCAGGGGGTGAGCCACGCATGGAAACGTTGACAGATTCTCGGGTTTCCATCTGGAATTTTCTACTATTACGTAAGCACTTCTCTTATTTTTATATTTACCAATTGTTCCATTCATCTGGTCACCTTCTTCAATAAGAACTTCACTTTTCCACTTCGGATAGCGTTATTTTACTTGGCTGTTCTTTGCTTATCACGGACCGATATGCTGCATCAACATATAACTCGCTTATGGTTATGAATTAATTTACAGGGTATAAATAAACTATTCTTCACTGACCTTTATAGTTTCATTTTTAATTTTTACATAAGCATTTACTCCTCAATATTTGTTCATACTTTATCTCATATCCATAGTTTTATATCCACTCATTTCCTCTAACCTATAGTTTCTTCCGCCGCCTTCAGAATTCCCATTTGCAGACGTAGATTCTGTTTGATATGGCATTTATTTCTTTCTCTATAGAGCCAGTTGAAACTGCATTATTTTACTTATCACATACCCTTGCACACACATCAAGTTACTTTTCAACGTTCACTTCAGTTTCTTGACTTTTACTTTTCACTCAAGATGTAATTTGTAACCATCAATTCGCAGAGGTTTGTTATCCTTTACACCATTCTTGAAACACTGCTTAACGTGAATATACTAGAGTTACGCCTCTACTCGCATTACGTCTCTATATGTCTTCCAAATTCCCCCCTCTACGTGGATGTCTTTAAATAATATACTTACCACAAATAAATTACGTTATTGTCATAACTCCGATAACCTCTCGCCTCTTTATCGTCTTTCCTTAGGCCATATTTCCTCGCTGATTTCCTACTTCGCCATCTCCACGGCTGCATTCCACCATCGATGGGTATTCCACCACCACCAACATTCCAATTAAATAACATTTTCCTTCCGCAAATGGCTATCACTTCTGAGGCATTCCCATAGATATCGTCCTTTTCGTCATTTGGCCTCGTCATATCGTCATCATGGTGAAGTGGCGTGAGCATGCATATTTGTAGCACTACAACAAACCATTTCGGCGTCACTTTGTGTAAGATGTTTAAAAACTGAAGGAAAAAAATATTAATGCCAATTGTATCTTCCTGGCAAATGACAGGTTCATATTTGGGCTGACAAACGCTACTCAAAGATAGAACAATATGTCACAGATTCCATTGGCATTTCCTCCACTGAGGGTCAATGGCTGCTTCCACCATACGATAAGTAGCTCCTCCGACAAAAGGCGAGGGTTTCCTATGGTTGGTCGGGTTATTTACCGCCGCCCGACACGGCGTTAGGTCGCTGACTGTATGGTCTACCCTGTCACCATAGCAGGATTTCTCCTGGTCAGACAAAACACTGATGTGCGGGAAAGCGATAACCGCTAAGCTTTCTTAGCCTGAACTAATTCATGGCATAAAATTTTCAATTGTCTTATGTCTAACATAAATTTACTATATAACATAATAGTAAGAACATTAAGATGTCATTACCTTTAAAAATACGAGGTAGGTTTAAGCTGTCCTGAAACGATGTCTTGTCCATTCATGCATCAGAGAGATGAAATTGCTGAACCCACGATGTCACCGCGATTTAATGTCAAGGGAAAATAAAACATATCTCAACACTAGATCCGGTGACACCGCAGATCCAACATGTATAACTCAGTGGCTTCTTTCTGTCTCCAGTGGCCTCTTCCTCCCCCCACACAGATGATGAGTCCTCATCGCTGTGAAGAGTCGACGTTGCTGCTGTGATTTCGTCAAGTGACCTTTTTGTGCAGAAAAAGGCAAGATGAAAATAATGGCTTGATTTGGATTAATAACCCCAAGCGGCAGGTGCGAGAAAGACGGAATAAAGCTGGAAGAATAATCCATGCATGAAAATGAGTTATTATGTAAGTCTTTTATTAGACCTTTTTAAGGACGTTATAAATACATGACCGGTTACATTGCTGGTTGTAGGTACGTTGTCTGCATATGTATAAACTGAAATATCTCGGAACGAATCACAGCATATTATGAACCAGACAGCCTCAAATGATGGATTTACAATGGAAGTTAGCAGATGACGTATCACGCGCTAATAGTTACGGTCAATTCCCTACCGATGGCTACCACCATGTCGTGTCGGATCCTCGGAAGGTAACTGTGATCCTGAGGACGATTCCGGCGGGAGAATAATATCCTGGTAGTGTTTCCGTTGCCGTTAAGGACGAAGTTGAGGAGCAAAGTGCGAGTGGCCGCTCCCCGACAAAAATTATAGTAGGAAAATAGGAATTTACACTGATTTAAAAATCAATTTCCACCGAAAATCGAATGTAGCTATCTATCAACTACCTGAAGGATCTCGCTTGGAATATGATGATGAAGGGTAATCTACCGATTAAGGTAGATTTTTGATGAGCAATTACACCTCTCTCTTCGAATCTGCATATTTCCTACCGCCTATCATTCTGTCCAAAATCCCAATTCTCTTCCTACCCTTACCCCGCTTTCCCAACATTCTGCCCTCTATTACAACCTTTAGCAACCCATTATCTTTGAGTACCCATTTTCCTTATTTGACTCATCATGATCTTGAACATATATAATTGAGGTGGCCTTTCCGATTCCTGCCTCAATAGTGTTTTTCAAGTGACACCATCACTTAAATGGCCGATCCACTAAGGATCCGACGCCTTGCAGCCGCCTCATCTAGGAGCGAAGGCTGCGGGGACTACCTTTCGTCTGGCTCCTACCATTCGACCTATCTGGCGTGGGTGATCCTACCAGGAGCAAAATAATTGCTCCTGCCAGTGAAGCTCTAAGGGTCATTGGAACACACAAGCCCTTCCACCAAGTCAAGGTCGTAGTCCATGGGGAGGGAAAAGTCTATGTATACATACATAATATATTTTGTGTTGCCAAAATATCCAAGATCTATTAGGCTATCGCTTTCATGGTGCTCACCGAGGCAGGGTGCCTTGGGAGTGATCATTTCCTCCTCCTCTCATTATTTCGCTTTCCCTTTCAAAGGAGGCGAAAAACCTTCCCGTAAAGCGGAATAAGAAAGCTTGTCTCTAACGAGAAGGGTTTCGAAGAAAAATGATATTTTTCTCACGTTTAAAGGGGAAATTAAAACATTTGAGCTCTCTTTTTCGAAATACCCCCAAAGGATTCTTTTTTCTCCCTTCTCTATACAAAAATATCCGAAGGCAATTTCTTTTCCTAACGGATGGAGGGTGTAAGATTTACTAGGAATTAATAACAATAAGGATTGCTAATGATACAAAGGATCCGAGTAATCTCCAAGTTTTCATTATGGAGCCGAAGATAATAAAGCTCAAAACTAGATCATTCCAATCATTTTTTATTCCATGCAATGGTTTAAATAAATAATTATATCAATAAGGTTCGATGTTGAGATATTGAAGCCAAGAGTCATTGAGGAAAAATATTACATTAGTCTTTCACATTTTCTGGAAATGACTTTCTATTACAACTACGTACTTCTGTTTTCTTAATCCAGCCCACAGCGCAACTGAATGTCCTGTAATTGCGGGAACTAATATTAACGACTACGAAAATCCGATTATGAAACTTAACTGTGAATTTGTAATATTGCAATTGAAATCAAACCATTTTATATCTATGTTCTCTAGCTAAATGCACAAAGTTTTGAGACTCTTCGCCGAAATGCCATTTCTTAAATCATCTTTTTACCGACAACCCGACGGAGTCGTCCTAATTTATGTTCTCAGATTGGTGCTCTGTCGAGGAGAGTTTGTTTCCTCAGTCAACAGTAGGTTAACATTCGAGTTTTCAGGCACATGCGGAATATCTTTACTACTCGCTATATCAATTTTTTTCGGGTCTCAGTTTAGCGACTAGGTGGAAGATTTTTTGACGAGAAAATTTAAAAGAAAAGCAAGTGTTACATAGAATGATAAAAAAATGGGATGGGAATCTCTCAATTCTAGGAGATTGAAAGCAAGACAAATGTATTTATAAATCTTACATTGGAGATGCTGAGTGGAAAACCCTGACCGAAATGCTGAAAAAGCCTTGTTCTCTCAAGAGACAAGATCATAGTTTGAAGATGGAGCATCCTAAATCGATGTCTAGAGCAGGAATATATTCCCTTGTCAATAGGGGAATAGAGGATTCCAATACGCTTTCCAAGAAACATTTAGAGCCCTTTCCAAGTAACAACGTTGATCTTTCATGAAGTGGATAAAATGACATTATTTTTATGCATGGTTATTATTTTAAGTATTTTGTCTTTTTATTAAATTCCTGTAAATACCTTCTTATCTTGTCATATTTACTATTTATGTTACTTTTTTTCAATCCTTTGTTTGCTTACTTTTCAAATTTCTTGTAATAATTTGTAAGCTTAGGGATTTATGTTTATTTAAGTTATTTTACCACATGACCAGATGGTCAATTATAACTATTGGACAACAATAATAATAATAATTTACACGTGGCCGAATCGGAGGAAAAAGTGTACGGTTAATAGTCGAGATCAGGACTCGGCCGTTCCCTCGGATGAACGCAAACACATATTCACTACCGAACAATTTTTAACAACTACAATTTTTCGGACTTGAAAAGAACGAACCGATTCGTCTAGTTCCGCTAGGGACTCCTCACTCGGGAAGCGGCGCAGTCGAGCACCAACCCCGCTATCGCCCCCCCCCCCCCCCCCCCCCGCCCACCCTCACCCCCCGGAGCACAGGGGGGGGGAAGGGGAGGTCACGGTGGTGGTGGGAGATCCCTTCTCATCCTTCGCATTTTAAGCGGTCACGTCGGCCAAAGTTCTCTCGAATTTATTTCCGACGGAATTCCGCCCTGGTTCCGTGCGAGTACGTCTCAGTGATATGCCTCCGTGAATTAACCGTTCAAAAATATTTTTTTTTCTCTCCAAAGAGATATTCAAATGCAGGACCTTGAGCACTTTGAGGAGAAAAACCGATTACCGTTCCTCTTATCCGTGTATTATTAGTCCACCCTCCAAATTTACATGGAATCCCGACCGCATTTTTAATCATTCCTGTCGTCTCGAATTCGTACAGCCAGACTGAATCGAAATTCGAACAAAGTTAACGTAAAGAAAAAAGGACGAGTATTCCGGAATGTTCCGACATCATTTTCCTTAATCACATTTTCTCGTGCGCAATGATAATCCTCTTCGATCAATTTCAAAGGAGTGCAGAATTTCATCCCGAACTCAAAGTGAGGAAAAGTTTCGCAGGTCATAATGCGCTTACGACACCCAGCTTATGAAATTCATTTTATCACACAGTGTTTCTAGTCGTGAACGGTTTTATTCATATATACACACTGTATCGTCTACCATATTGCTGGCCTATTGTTGTGTTGTTGTGTACTGGCCATTTGTTTCATTGTTGTGGATGTGGAGTAGAATTTTGGATGGTTGATTGTTGGAAATTTTTTGTTTGGTGTTTGTGTAGGGGGAAGAGCGGGGATTGTTGTGTGGAGAAATAGTGGGCACTGTTGAGTACGAAGTGGGGGGAGAGTGTGAAGTTAGAAACGAGAGATTAAATACGTAAATTTGTTAGTGTTCGGCGTTTTTTTGGTTTACTCCCGAGGAGGAGAACGGTGCAAATAATTCTGACATTACACTAACAATAGATATCTATAAATATGGATATATCTTAAATATCTAATGGATATCTATGTATTGGTAGATCATCTATGGATAGACATGATTCAGATATATATATATATATAGACATGTACTTGCTGTATGACGCTGGATTTAATTGTATATGTCTAATATGTATATATCTATATAGTAGCTCACAAATATATCTGATATATATCTTCAGAGTGGTTGCCATAGATATCTAATAGATAACTATTCTATGGCTCCAGTATAAATTCAATAGATATATTTTGGGAGATGTCTATTAGATATATATCTATTAAATATCCAATAGATATCAATTGGTAGATCATCTATGAATAGACATTTATAGACGTGAATTATATATCTATTTGCAGTCTTGGCATGGGCTTAAGGGGTTCATAAACAAATATAACCATAAACATTGGACCATTAATACGTATCATAGACGTTGGTAATGAATATGAATAGGAAATAACTCAACCAGACTTTATGTTAGAGATTGATACCAAGGGCCGGTTAAATATAATCTCGTAACATCGCATACAGTGAGGTGGTAAGTGCCAAAAAGCTACTAGATCTACAGGATTTAAATTAATAAGAATAATAAGCAACTAACATTTGTACTGTTCAACTACTATGATCTCACTGAATATTAAAATGGAAAAGTATTCAAGAAAGTTTACAAAAGAGAAGCATCTGGGATTAGAAACAAGAGAAAAAAAATAAGGCTGAAATAACTTCAACTACGTGCCATCTGACCTCGACTTCAATAAAGCCCAGAGAATTACCAAGAAGAAAATAATTTCAAAACTAGAACAGACATCAGAAAAAGAAAAATGGAGGAGTAATTTCAACGTTCCAACTTTAATCACAAGGGCATTAAGCAGAAACCCGTCCTGAGAAAAAGAGTTTTGTTTCCACAAGCATGCACTGTGCGTATGCATTGCATATAAATTATGACATGAAGTAATTTACGTAAAAAATATCTAGGAATGACTGCTATAAATAAACATCCCGTCGGTCATAAAACATAGATTGTGTTTTCGTTTCGCGCGTGACATCGTGTGGATTGGATCTTCATACCAGTAACAGAGAGATCTGGGATTTCTGAGACAAGAGAAATAGCGTGTGAGGACAGACGTAAATAATTTTTTCCTAGACATGGGTCTTTGTGAAATCCACAAGGAATAAAAAGAAATGGAATTGAACCTTTGAAGGAAAATTTGAGTGGTTTCAGAATCATTCATTCTCCCCACCAAACACTCATTTCGAGAAAGATTACATATTGAACATCAGAATTGGAAGAAGGGTTTATTTACAGAACTACAAAAACCCAAAAAGAATAGAATTTGCAATCATTACGCAAAAAGAGAGAAGGGTGAATTTCGACAATGAAGAAGAAGACTGTAGCTTCCCACAAATTTTTATTTCTTGGTATAACTAGGTTCGACGCCTATGCGTCGAAACTAGTTATACCAAGAAATAAAAGTAAGTGGAAAGCTACTCAGTCTTCTTCTTCATTATCAAGATGAATTTCTATTTTGTCAAGCCTGAGACAATCGAGTTTGTAGGGTGAATTTAATTTAAATATTTTATATAGATTATTTAAGGTGTACTAGTCCAACAAATTATGCAATTCATAATATCATTTATTTAATGATAATAATTTCCGTATATGAAGATTAATAAAACCATGGGTAAAACTTTCGGAAGCAGAGCTATCATTTTAATAATCATCAAAGTACTACATGTAAGTACACTTTAAAATTGCGTTTTGGAGCTTTTATGTCGTATTTTATTATATTACATCATTTTAAAAACATAATTACAAGCTGATATAACAATTAATGCTCTTCCACCTGATGTTCGTCATCCTGATCAAATCAATTTAGATAAACCAAGAGCAAAGTACTGGATGAAAGATATTTCTCCTTATTTTACGTGCGAATATAAATTTGATAAACTACAACTACAAAAAAACAATATGCAACGTGTTGAGAGTACATTGATAAATTAGCCAAGAATTTGCAGAGAAATTTTTTTAATGAAGTAAATGGCGTTTCTCTTTTTCGCAACATTTCCCTTCGTATTGAATAACCATTTAATTAGGAAAATTATCAGCATAAGGTAGTGGCGAATTGATGTATGTCTGTCTGTCGTAATACCATGTGCTACATAGTAAAAGAACCAAAAATGTGTGATAACAAAAAATCACTGCCACATTGCATACTCACACATAACAAGCTTTAATTCATTGGCTATGTTTTAACTCTACTGAAAACGTCAAGTACACCATGATATTTTAACTGGAACCTGCTGACAATCCACCTTAGCGGGATCATAACGTTAATTCAATTAAAGAGAGAGACAAAATTCTTTTTTTAATATTGTCAATGAATAATATAAATTAAAATGTGTTACAAAATCTCAATATTGAAATTTAAAATTAATATTTAAAAGTATATTCGAATTTACATCCCTGCTACTGTCACTAAAATTGACCGAATATGGGAGTATTTTACTTGACATTATCCGAGTATATTATGAAGATTTTTGTATCAGTTTACGACTGCGTCATGAGTGGTAACTTTTTTAAGTACAGTCATTAAAATAATGTTTTTTTACGCAGGGAATAAGATCAAATATCATTTATTAAATTCAAAAATGACAATCAATATGGAAGGTTTTTCACACACTCTTGTGTGATGTGGAATTTTTATAGGGGCAGCTGCAGACTGGGTCTAAATCCTTAACTCAAACATCCTTAAAAAAAAAGAAAACTCCAAGGTCGCACGGTAATAAAACATTTTTAGAGGCGAATAAAGTAAGAGGATAAAAAAACACAAGAATTTTCAAGGAATAGATTTGGAGTAAAAATTAAAGGTAAGGAAAGGGTTCGAGGCATCTCGAGGGGTAACCGTGATTGCTCTTGCCCCACATTTCACCGCACAGAAAGAGGCCCAACCGGGATGACGGGAAAGGTGTATTAATGAACTGAGAGGCATCGGAAGGAGGGAAAGAGAGAGGAGGAGAATGAGAGAGAGGGTGTGAACTATATAGAGAGATAGGGATAGGCGTAGTTGTGTGTGGAAGGGTGAGTGCCGCATTCCACTTTATCGAGAGAGTGGCTCGCCGCACGAAGTTTCCCAGTCCACCTCCTCAACGCGGTTGGCGACTGCCCCTAGAGTTCCCCCGGAGGAGGAGCGGGGGAGTGGAGAGAAGTAGGGTGTCTGTCTCTCTCTCTCTCCAAGCCCCCTTTTTCTTCCTCTCAAGGGGCACAAAACCGGCCATGCCAACCTCACGCTCGCTAAACCCCCACTATCATAGAGCACTCTGCAGGACGGAGAGCGTGGAGCGAGGGAAATATCGCTTTTCTGTGAGCACATTTGTCAGGAAAAAATATAAATAAAAATGTTCAAGGGATTTTGTGCGAGGTTGCTGTCCAGTAATGCTAGAAAACACCTAAATACACAGAGTCTCAAACATATATATATCGTATATATGTATATCTTTGTTGATTTCAAAAAAGTCCATGATTCAGTTGATCGCGAATCCCTCTTCCAAATTTTAAAAGAGCAAGGATTAGATCTAAAAACTCTAGCAATAATA
>WURS02005449.1:0-12620 GCA_011762765.2 Rhinocypha anisoptera
GCTGTGCGTGTTGCCAAGGGGGGCGGCGCAAGGGGGGGGGGGTGGGGGGGGTGGGGTGGGGGGGGGGTGGTCGGGGGTGGGGGGGGGGGGGCGGGCGGGGGGGCTGGATAGAGGTGACGTGGGGTGGGGCTGGTGGGGGCGCGTAAGAGGAGGAGACGAAACGAGGGGAGGGCCGAAGAAGAAGTGGCGGCGGAGAAATGAGTGGCGCCACGTCTCTCTCCCGTTCTCTCTCTCTCTCTCTCTCCCCCCAGCCCTCCTCTTCCACCTCCCCCCTTCGCAAAGTAAAGTAGGGGCACACGCATGCCACTCAGTTGGAAGACACCCACGGCGGACAGTGAGAGGCCTTGTCTCATTCCTCGCGGTTCCCTCTTCGGGTTGCCTATGCTACTGTGGCGAGTGGTGGGTCGTCCTCATTGTTTTCTTATCGTCAGCACTCCGCCTCGCAAGGGCTGTGCTACGCTTGGATATTGCCCCGCCTATGTTGTGTTCGCAGTGATTTCGAACGGCCTGCGGAAATCCTCGTGTCCGTCTGTCCCCGCTTTCCTCCTACCCTCGTTTCCCCTGGAGTAATGGTTACGGTGGTGTTGACCTGTGATCGGTGTCGTGCTAGTCGTTGACCGACAATTTCTCACCGTGGTCTTCTTCCGAACTCCCCCCACTCCGCGTGCGTCCATTCGTGTGTGTTCTCGAGTGCACTGTGGGATAGTCCGGCGGCAAGACGGGTGCTTGTAACAGCGCCCTGCTCTACAGTGGCCCGGGCATCGGCCCGTTCCCCACCAAGGCCCTGCCGGCCCCTCCGAGCACGCCTCGGAAAGGGCCCCTGGGAGAGGCCGCCCCCGCAGATGCTGCCGCAGCTGGGGCAGTCTCCAAGGTTCAGCCGACCTCGCGGGGGATGATGGGAGTGGAGACGGCCGTGGGGGGAGGTGAGGTCGCGGACAGCCGGAAGGGTAGTGGACGGTGGTCACCCGCGGGGAAGGGCGCCATGTTCAAGAGGATGATATTGCACTCCGTGTCGGAAGAGAAGAAAGGTGAAGTCTCTTGTCTTACGGTTTCACTGCCCTGCGTGGTTTACTTCGTCTGTACTCGTGTTCTTGGAATGTTGTGTCATGTCTATCGTCACAACAGCAGAGACGGTCACCATCTGTTTGATGAAGAATAATCAGTCTTGCCGTTCGGCGTAGCTAATTTGTCCATCCAATAAATGAACATTGTTTTACGTCAAATTTTTCGGAATTGTTGCGACTGGTGTTATGGTCCTTTCAATCGCCCGCTTCATCTGTGGAAATGAAGAATCATAGTAGCATTGTTTCCGAAAGTCGTTTGAATAATGATTTCATCTCACTTTCAAGTTAACGACTACTCTTGAAATCTACACCAATCCTTTTTACAGAAAATGGTCATTTATAACGGTTGCACATAATTTTTGTAGAAACCTTTGTAGAAAAAATTAATACTTGGCATATTAATTCGTTTCTCGATTCTGCCATATACTACGGCAGGCGTTTTCATAATGAAATAATACGTAAGAAAAACATTACGTACGTTACATTTCTTTTAAATCACCAAAGCTATGGATATTTCGTGTAGATAATACATTTTTCTTTGATTAAGATAATGGTGCACCACACCGTCGTACGAGTGGTGTACCATCAGTGTCTTAACATTTTCGTATTTTTAACTTAATTCACGTTTTGTATGTAACAAAAATTGTCAACAAAGCTTAAATTTAAGTTTCAAACATTACTGAGCCGAATGTTAGTCCTTAAAAATATAATAATCCACATCCAGTTTAAATCACTCATTGTTATCATAAATTTAACTGGCCATAGTACTATGGGTCTTTTGTAAGTACAAGTAAGTAATTTTTCAACGTCGATTGGAGGAGTTTTCGTTACTATGAGGCGTGGAACTATTTCAAAAGTAACTTTTATGTTTATATTTTGTTTTGTACTAAGCGTGACGAAACAGGACTATAAAAGTCGATCGATGTTGTTTGATGCCAAAATATGGGACATTGATTGAACCTATGATTTCACAGTTCTGGCACCCAATTTAAAGAAGTCAACTCGCTGGAGTTTCGCCAAACATGTGTAATAACGAAAAAATGGCACTAGTGAATGGATATTCTAAATATAATATACTGAATTGGAACGCCCATCTATGACGCATGAGATTGTAACTGAACGCAGAATGCATACCATCGATGAGACACCTTAAAAGAAAAGACCTCCGATGTTATATCATTAAATCTGAGTAAATTTTTCCCTCCGACTCTAATCTCTTGTCTTGCTGTTACAAAAAACTGTTTTTTTTCCAATCATGGAGTATTCTGGTTGCAATGCTATTGAACCTTTAATCACCTTTTTTATCTATTTTTAGACGATGGTAAACAATTTTTTTGACGATTTTTTTTTATTTTTACATCTATGCTATTATAATCTTTTCATTCCTTGATCAAAATGAGCGATAAACGACTAGGATATTGTGGGGTTTTCATATAAACCCCACAATTTCAAATGAACATGAAATATGTGCTTGTCAATGTGCTATGAAAGGTTTTGAGTAAATAAATATTAATTAAAGGCTCTTGAGATCGGGCATTCTGTAATTCAGAAATTCCTTGCTCCAGTAAGTTTAGAAAGCAGTTATTAGCGTTCTGCTTTAGTCACAGACCAGTGTAATTATCATTGAAAAAGACTGTGGTTCGTTTGATTTTAGCACCTTAGGAGTTTCTTTTCTAACACAGGTTAACATGTGACTTCTAGGAAGCTCCGAGCATTTCTGGGTCTTTCACTTATTACCTTTACGGCAGCAAAAAGTAGATAAATATTTTGTTACTCAGGGAACAGGGTATTGTTAAAGTCACAATATGCAAAGATTTTATTATGTCCCGTTTACGATGTTTGGGACCATTTTTCCGATGAAGATTGAGCACTGCTTGCTTGATATTCATCGGTATAATTGTAGTAATATTTTGGCATGAAAAGAATAATGAAATTGTTTATCATTTCTATTACTAATCTCCAGATTACAATGTAAAAATTAAATCGTAGGCTTTAAAATTATTTTGTTATTTAATGGTATTTGTTTCACATGTTTGAGAGTGGCGGTCGATATTGAGAGCAGGAACATAATTTTGCTATTTTGTTTGATCAAATAATTGAATTTTAGGCAATAGAGATTGAGATGATAGATAGAACATTTTATATATCATATTCCGAACGGAAAATATTTCACTCCGCTTGATTCTTACTTACTACTTTCTTGCTTAATACTACTTGAGTCTTACTATTCAGAAAGCGTGATTTTAGTTGACAGTATTGATCAAAGAAATATACAAAGTTTGAAAATCGTATCCTTTTTTCATCTTTGATAGAATTAAAATAATTTTTAGTAATTTTATGATACAGGGTTCCATTTGAAGACTATGAATATAATATATATTCAAGCGATTGTCTCCCTTATAAGTGTAAATTGCGGTGAAAACGATTTTATGACATGATGAATTGTAAAATTATATGAAGCTGTAAATCAATATTCCCTTAAAAGAAATGATGTCTCTTTAAGTATGTGGAAATCCTTTAATTATTTGTGGGAGTGCCTCATGACCCAAATGACACATCAAAGTAAGAATACCCTATGGAGTGTCTCAACCCACTGTCGAAGTTAGTATTCATCATGTCTTAAAAGAAAGACAAGGCAAATGAGGCCTTCCCGCTTATTGTCGTACAGATTATTTCTGACGAAAATTTCGAGCAGTTAAACGTTGCAGATTTTCGTGCGTGTAGAGTGTTGAAGCTCATTTTATGATAAAAACTTGTTTAATGATCAGCAATCGCTTTTTTTATCTAAGATCTTTAGTTTGAGAATGGTTGTTGTTGGTCCTTCTTTTCTGAGAAGAAAAGTAGCTCTCATGTTTCTTTCATTTCTGAGAAGAAAAATTGTCCTCCCTTTGAAAGGAAGGTATTCTGTAAATCCGTCTCTGGCTTTTTTAAGTGTCTCAATTGAAAGACTTCTGACATAATTTCACTCAAATTAAGTTTGCTTTGCCATCTTTACATATGGCTCCACATCCAAATCTGCCTGCACAAGTGTCGCTCCACTAAATACAATTTTTAGCATATTCACAGCGGAACATTATGCAATGCTTTGGAGAGTCTGAATAATGTGATCCTTGCCCTCCCCTCTCCAGAAGATGAATTCCACGCTTCATCCATTCGATACGAAAGTAATCAAATCTATATTTTAATGGAGCATGTCGAATAATTGAGAAATACCATCCGACTGGTTCTGCCTCTTTTATTTGATAAACAGTAGGAAGAATCAATAAAGTAGTATTCCGAATAGCCGTTGAAAGAAAACCCTATGATGACAGTATAATAACAATTTGAGCGAAAGTACTGGGAAAGTTATTGCGGCATTATAGTTGGCGAAAACCTTATTGTAAAGGATCTAGAGCTAGTTCGTAATGTTAGAGTTGGGAACTGCAAAGAAATTAAGAGGTTGGCAGGTGACAAGATAGTTTGTAGGACTGTTACATACCAATTTGGGGATTTATAACCTAAAGTAGTGTGAGCGGAGAATTTTAATTTGTGGATCGAAGTTTTCCTTTGTATTTTACAAGTCCATGACCGCGAGTTGTCTTGTTCCATTGAAACGGGGTTTATTTAACTTCGATAGACAAGTGTAGATTCCCCTGAAAAAATTTCAAGAATTATTTCAGTTTTCAAAAACTACTTATTACACACAAAATTATGATCAAACCAATAGCTTGAAAATCTTTAGACTCGGTATCTTCTGCTTTGACTCCTATCTGTTCTACTTTCAAGCAAGAATTTACTCTGCTTAAAAGGATCACGATGAACTATTCAATTGGAATGGTAGTTTCCGGCGTACAACTTTAATTCCATTTTCATTCAACTTCCACTGATCTGGTCGCATCAATGAAGTTTTTTTTTCTTTTTTGTTTTAAATTCGTGGCTGCATGTTTCGTCCACAACGGAATGTTGTTTAATATTCCAGAACCACACAAATGCTTGGTTTTGCCTGCCAATTATATTGTGCAAATGTCATTATTTCCAATATCAGAGCACCGCACCCCTGATAGAATGTTACACATCGCGGAATGAAATTGCGTTTTTTTTTGTCATCATCGTTGCGAGTGAATCGCATGGAATTCATTTACTAAGGACTGTATTAGCATTTCATGCGTCGCAGATCCTTCGCGGTCGTGCATGCCTTCCAATTTAATGTCGGCGTTGCCAATTAGTCGTTTTGCATCGGCCGCTAATTGCTCCATGCCGCGCATAACTTGAGGCTTCCCTTGAGCCGGGAATCCGGTGACGCCATTCTCGTTTCCCCCGTCCCCACAAAACCTGTTCATAGTTCACAAGTGGCCCATTCTCGGTGCGCTCGCTGCTCCTATTTTCCGACCTCGCGGCTGATCTCTCCTTTCCTATCACTGAATGTATTGCCGAACTCTCTCGTTCCATTCGGAAGAGTTTCTTCAGAGCTTGGGAACGAAATCGTCTCTTATCGGAAGAAAGCACGACACCCCCTACACTACCTAGTCTCGTACTCACTCAGTAGCCCTCGGGTCGTTTTCTTGGAGCGCTAGTGATTGTCCTTTATTCGTTCCTCCCCACACACTCTACCTTCAGCCATGGTCTCCTAAGTCTTTCCCAGAAGGCCGCTTTTCACCGACTTCCGATACGTGATATGTGCGCCTTTTAGTGTTTCCTGTTTATTCCGAGAGCTCGGTTTCGTCAACTTTGTCTCATGTCGTTCGGGATTTGTCCCTCAAATAGCCAATGGCATAGTTGGCCGGTCGTCAAAGAATATATAAAAGCGCGAGTTGTGACGTAACCCGCGAAACTTGTGGAGACGAAGGGGCCCAATGCCCAAGGTTGGCGATCGGCCCTGTCTTTGGAGTCGACGAGGTGTTACCTCTGGCCCCGCACTTTTTGCCGTCCTCCGAAGGGCGCGATGACTTCAAAATGTCACGTAATTCCTTTGTTGTTGGTCGAAGGGCCGTGTTATGCAGCCGGATGGTTATGGATGGTCCCCGGTCTCGTCGATCCTTCCAAAATTCCCATAAAATTGTAAGTCTATTGATATTGAAATGTCGATGACTCATCCCAGGTTCCTCCGTAAGAATTGAATTTCTTCTTAAGTTTAAGTAACAGCGTTGTAACAGACAGTTAACAAGTTCGTCATAAATCTGCCGCTTATGCTTTATTTCACTCGAAAAGAAATTATACGTCCATTATTCAGCAACCCCTTACTTCACGAAAGCGATGGACGCTGTTGTTCAGTAACAAGTTATGAGTTGAGGAGAAATGACTTTTCTTTTAAATTACTTGATTTCTCATCATTGTTTCTGGAATCCTTGCGGTAATTTTTTCGACTTGTCTTACTAATTTCTGGCTGCTAAGCGAAAATGTTGCATATTGTTTGAAAAACAGACTGGATATGAAGGCCAATGACAATTGAAGTGATGAGCAAGAAGAATTTCTTGAAATATTGCTATACCTATTTCCCTGCGAGTCTACAAAGAATTCCGATTCATTGCGAAAAGACCTGCCCCAACTTTATGAAAAAGGAGACGGTATTCCTCCCCTCTTACTCCTTGGCAATGATACTATTTTAAGTGCTTGAAAAGGTTAAGGTGGCCCCGTACCGAATGGGTCTTCTCGGAAGTTGCCCCGAATTGTCCACCGCTGGCGAAATGCCTTGAAGGGTAAATGCTTATCCTTCTCATTTTTTGTTGAGTCACATTTAATTTTGAATGAATGTGGTATATTTCGTTCTGTCCAACCATCATCGAGAACACAGCATACTTTTTATGCAATTGTGAGACTGTTAATGGGCAATAGTTTCATTTTCTCCTCTTTCGCAAATCATCTTTTTAATTGAAATACAAGAGCGTAGAAAGATTCTCGGGTCTCCATCTGGATGAAGGCGTTGATGTGCTCCGACGTTTCGATGGCTGAGTCTGCCATCGTCTTCAGGGTGTGTCTGCCATCATCCTCAGATGATGGCAGACTCAATCATCGGAATGTAGGTGCACGTCAACGCCTTCACCCGGATGGAAACCCGAGAATATTTCTACGTATCCATTCGCCGGGAAAACCTCAAATCATTTTTCGAAATAAAAGAGGTTCACAGGATGTGATATGGTTGTTTATTTTCGAATAATATTTTTAAATTAGTATTTTATTATTTATGCCTCATGGGTATAACGACGTTTATGCTGCCATTTCCTTTTATAACTTTTTTTAGTTTCATTGGACGTCTTATTTGCATAGTAAGCCGTTCTAAAGTTTTACTCTGCAAATGAAAAGTCCCAAGTGGAAGTGAAAGGAAAAAACTGCAGAGGTGCTCTTAGCTCAGTGTTTATGAATGATGATTAAAATTACACTCCATTTAGACATTAGTAAACGGCAATCAATAATTAAAATTGTCGTTTTTTATTATTTTGTTCTTTAACATATATTATGAGTTTAAAATAGTTTTCATGCCATTAAAATCAAAGCATGTATTTATACAAATAAATTCGTGGGACACTCATAGCGACTTTCTGGAAGCTACTGTGCCTCATGGTTGATAATTTCAACAACATTGCTGCACTGGAATCATCCTGAATGCTTTACTGAAGTTTTTTCTCTGTTTATCCCTGGAGCGACTCGTTATACACCGATGGTAGCCAAGTGTTGTCCGAAGCTTATAAATAGAAACGATGATCTATGACTATAGACCTGAGTTTTAGTGAAAATTATCACATTCCAATTGTTTTGCAGACATTCATGAATATGTAGAGTATCATCAGTGTAGTAATAAAATCGAAAGAGTCCCGTTTCAACCTTTTAGTGTATCGTACTTTTTCTGTCTCTAGTAGTTTTCAATCCTCTCATTGATCTCTGACATTTTTGTTATGTACTAGGAGCTACTGAAATTAATAATATTATTTTATCCAAAATTTAGTTTCGATTGAAAACAAACATATATGTCACCAAAAATATTAAAATCTTATAGTTGCTCTGCAATATCTTATTTATTTATTTAGCGATTGAGTGGCGTAAAATTTACAATATTCACAGTTTAAGGATGCCTAACGTATCAAAACTGAAAAATCGCATTGACCCAATAATAGTACCGTCATAAATATTTTACATGATTCATCAAAAGTAAACTCTTGTATTTTTTTTTTCATTCTATACGATATATTTTCTTTAAACTCGTGAATCATACATGCGCTAAATAAAATGAATTGCCAGATTAAATGAAAAAAAAAATGAAATACCTCCTTCCAAAATCATTGACAGTCACATTTATCATGCGAAAATGTAGTGAAATTTTCACCAAAAAAGTCATTCCGGAACAAATATGCGGAAACGTAGTATTATTTTTATACCTTTTTTTGAGATCTTAAGGAGTGTCAACAAAGAGGAAGTGACAGTCATGCATGTCTTAGAAACGCGGAAGAAATTCAACAGTAACACGGGATTAGGTTAGGTTTTTAACAGTTTGAAATCCTGCCCAATAGACTTGCTGGCAACTGTCCCAGTTTTTGTTCAAATTCAGTAATATGGTACACAGAGGTCTAGGTGACCCACTGGGTTGCCTATTAAGTCGAGGACCCGGGTTCAAGTCCCGGTGACACCTCTGGATACCAGCCAAACAACGTGAGTGATTTTCTGGGTACCACATCTTTCTGGAAAACCACAGGAGAGAAAGGTGCTGCCTCCCTCTCCTGATGCGTGAATTTTCACGCGCCGCGCCGTTGGGCCTATTACTAAGTGCTCTATTCTCATTTTTTAAATTGACCTTAGAGTTTTTTTATTAGTGTACGAATACTTTGATTTTTATAGAGTAAAGCGGAAGTCTACATATTTAGTTTTTCCAATTCACGAACGCAGTCATTTGCATTGTAATGTCATTCCACTGGTAATAATATAAAGAACCGTAAGCATCCCATCATATTTATTACTTATCTTATTTTTCACATTCTGTCAGATGAGTCTTCTAAGTATTAAGTATTCTTAGCATATGAAGGACTCTTCAGTTACGAGAATTCACCCCTGACGAATTAATGCACGCAGGTGCCTTTCCCTGATTACTTTAAGACAAAGTAGTTAAAACACTTCATTCGTCAATCCTTGTTCCTGCACTCGAAATACCACCTCTGATCATATTTTTTTTACCCATTAAAATTATGTAAGGAGTCAGTTTTAGCCCGTCTCAAGATACTGGAAGTACGATATTATGGCGATTCTAGTTTTTTTTCATTTATCGTGATTAATTCAACTCGAACTTAGTGCCGTAAGTATTTTATTTTAACAAGTCAAAACAAATTTTGATCTCCATCTACCCAAGCCTGGCTTTTTACTTAAATTTCAAACATACCTCTCACATGAAATATAATTAACATCTTGGTTTAATTACTGGTAATACATGGAGTTAAGGAAAATTGACGTCGAAGAAAATGGTCTTTTCTTCTCATTATCCTTCTGCGTTAATCGATACTTACTTTAAAGTCACTGCGTGGAATCTTAAAATTTCTTTAGCACATTCAAAGCTTTCATCTATATATCGTCTCGAGTGGAGGACATTACTTTGTTTTTTCAAAAATCACAGGGATGATTTTCATTGTCTTTGAATCTATCTTTTGAATCTCGACTAGACTACCTTTTGGTTGATTTAGCTCATTCAGTGTTACGTAAATGTTTCGACCATGTGTATTTGTTTCTGTATCACTATGCTTCATCAAATATTGAATTTCTGACGATATATATTAGCCTAAGTGATTTGTATTTGTAGATACAAATTTGTATTTGCACCTGATGATGCCACGCTGTGGTGAAACCTAGGTCGTGGAAATTAAGTTACTTATTTATGTGAAATTGCAGTGTTGTGATTTTTTTAACCTTGTACAATGGAAAAACTCCACCTAGTTACGGCTACTGAAACCATTTCAATCGTTAGATCACATTGTCCTCTTACTAGAAATGAATTATTTCCGTGCTCCAATGAAAACATCGATGGCGGGGGGAGTCCGCTTCCACACAGCGACGTGAGTTTCCTTTCGTACTTGGTTTTAAGAGGATTTCCGTTTGTATTTTTTTTTCTTTTTCCACTAGGTTTTTCACATTTTCCTAAAGTTAAACTTTCTCCCTTATATATTCTATATTTTCAGGCATAACTATGTGGAAATCCATTTCTGAGAAAAGGGAATTACGTACTATGTATTTTTCCACTAAGATTTTTAATCTGGTACAACTAGTTTCAACGCTACGGAGTCATCTTCATTTTTTCTTTCTCCCTTTTGACTAAACACGTAGTGGTAAGCACTGCACGCATAAAATCACAATCGTCGCATTTTGTGTTTATTGTGACGATTTTCTTGTAGTGACGTTTCATTCAATTTCAATCGGCAAATTTTCCTTTGCTGCGGTTGACATTTATTCAGGTTGAGATGGAAAACTCACAGTGACGCTGGTGGCTCTAGCTGCCAAACCTTTCAACAAATTGTACTTGAGGAAAAGGAAAGCTCTTTTAGTGTCCCTGCAAATGACTCTTATATTAGTTGTGTTAGTTCGAATATTCGTGCTAATGGAATGTTAGCATAGCTAAGTGGGTTAGCAAACTATGAAAGTGTCTTCTCGGAGCTTTGACAAGAAAATAATTAATTAATCATTCATTTTTAAGTATTCGCCCCCTACTTTAATTTTCCAACTTAAATATCTGTCTGTCCAAGTCCTTATGGTTTAAGTATGTACTACGATGTACCTACTATTCTATATTACATGGTGAACATGTTACATGGGACATATTGCATGGGAAACATTACATGGTGAACATGACTATTCCATATTTTTTTCTGAGAAAAGTTGGGAGTGGTACGTAGTGGATGCACTGATTTCATTCGTAATTTTGTGGCTATTTTTGTTTTGACAATGTAGTTACAGAAAGGAGTGGAATTAATTCTCTATCAGCCAGTTAAATTATGATGGTTACCCAAAATTAAGACTAATTAAGACTATGATTAATAACTAAACAATAAACTATTTGTTAATTTAACAGAATTGAACTCCTATGGGATTAAAAAATATTTTATCATTTTATAATTACTGAAGAGTAAATGTAATAATGTGATGCCTGAAACGATAGAATTTTTTCTAATATTCCAGTAGCAGTATTTTTGTTTAAAGGGTGCTTCGACGGCTATCTCCATTTCGCACCTCTTCAAGTCGTAGAATAAACCTTATCCGACAAACACAACACCCATCCCATGGTAGGAACCCGAACCCGCGACCTTTGGGTTAGACAGCGATCACGCTATCCATCAATATAACTCGGTCGGCTCTAAGGTTCCAGTTTCTGCGCAAAGTCACAGTCTCATTCCTTATTTAAATGACCAAAATTGAAAATTTGTGGCTTAACTGTTACGGTGTAAATTATTTAATACATACTCTCTGATGCTAATGATGAAATTGAAATATGATTTATTCAGTTTTATATTTTTCATATGATTCACTCATTCACGTACTTGTTAAATACAGGTCATGTTTTTGAAGAATAATCATCTCGCCCATTGTTTATAAATTTGAGAATACCTATCCATTGTTAATAAAAACGCTCGTTTATAATGTTTCCTTCTATTTTGATTAATTTTATTTGTAGTGAACGTTATTAAATATTTTTCGGTTTTCTAATTACATGTTATGAAATTATCATGAAGCTCGTAGTTATCGAGTTCGAGACATGCTCACTCATGCGCTTCCATCGCAATTTGAGTTTGTTTTGAACTGTCTTCTCACGTTAATATGTGAGCGAGGTAATGGACTAGTGTACTACTCAACGAAAACTCAAGCTAATATCACAAAATAGGGAAACAATCCGTCGTTGTTGTTATAATATTTCCCGCTTTGTTTTCTTGACACCGATGTCGGATTGTCTAAGTTATATTATTTGAAGAGCTGTCGAATCGAAAGAGTCGGAGGCTACCTCCAAAAACTGTAATCCGGATGCCATCGCTAATGCTATGCGTTGCGTGATGCGTCCTTTCTAAGAAGCGGGAGTATAGGAGACCTTGAGGTCGCTCTCGTAGGATTCCCCGATAACTGCGATAAGCTCCCTAAGCTCGCTCCTCCTCCCCTCCGTCCTCTGCGACCCTTTTTTCTCAGTCCACCGCAAGCGTGCGTACGCCACACACGCGAACACAAACCTAGCGCCTAAAAGAGAGGTGACGTCACCTCGGGACTAAGGAACCGTCCAGTTGTAGAGGAGAAGGTGTGGGGGGAGGGGGGCGTGGTGAGGGATGGATTTCCCCACCCCCAACTCCCCTCCCTCCAGCTTCACCCCATCCCCTTCCTCAACTTCCCTTCCCTTTCTTCGTATTTTTTTCCCTTCCCTTGTAGACACTGGCCCACATCCCGCTTGAGACACAAGGCGGTCTCTCATACCGTCGTCTCCCTTGCGAGCGCCTCGTCAGTCCTTATCCGGCGTCCGCACCGTCCACGTCGACGCGTCCGCGTCCCTACACGTCCGCCGCGAGCCCATTCATTCCCTCCGTCTTCTCTGCCTCCCCCCCCCGCCCCCCCCTCCCCCCCCCCCCCACC
>WURS02005460.1:0-12619 GCA_011762765.2 Rhinocypha anisoptera
TTTAATACAGTTGGAATTTTGTAAAACTCCCATAGAGTTAACATGGGAAAATTTTAAATTGGTGTAGCTCTTGCACCCGAATTATTCTAGATATTCTAACAGTTAAATATTAATTTAGGTCATAATTTAAATTTTTTTGAAAAGTTTAAGCAAAATTAAATGTAACGTTTTTGATACAGTTAGATTTTTGTAAAACTCTCATAGAGTTAACATGGAAAAATTTTAAATAGGCATAGCTCATGCACCAGAATTATTCCAAATATTTTGAAAGTTATATATTAATACTAGTCTTATACTTAATTTTTATGAAAAGTTTCATTAAAATCTAACATACAGTTTTCGAAATTGAAAAACGGTCCCATAGAGTTAACATTGGGGCCAATTTTTAAAAAATTCCTGTATTTAAACCAGAATTATTTTCGGTATTTTGATAATTCTTTGTCAAATCCGGTGGTAATGTGAACATGGGTTCTACTTTCTAGATTCTACTTCAACAAGCAACACCGTTACCATTACCATCAAGACAAAAACCACAGCTTGGCAAATATGGTTCGTAGACCGGCAATGGTGAGAGCAGCCGCAAGGTTGTTTCGAAACCAACGGGTTCGAGTGAGCTCTGATTCTGCAATCCTACCACGCGTGGCGGAAGAATTAAACGGGTTGCTGAGCTCACGAAGATTCGACCCATTTCGGGCAACCTTAATTCAATTTGGTGAGGCAAGCTACGTGGTCGTCTCGTGGTTTGGAGCAATCGACGAAGAACTTCTCCCCAGACAACATTACTTCGATGCTCGAATTTCGGGTATATACCTGGTTGGGCAACGTATATTTTTTGATATCATCTATATCGGTTATGAGGATGAAGATGGTGGCGAGGAACGTCGTGTCCCTCTGTCACGCGTCCATCTTCAGGACAATTTTTTGTGTAAGTTGACTCGATGATGATGATAATGTTTTTATACATTGTTACAAATAGGTTGTCTAGTTATAACCTGACAAAAAACACGTTTCTAGTTTTTAATCTTACAATTTCAAAAACACTAGCTTTTAGGGTGACAAATTAAGAAACGTTGGCTTATAGCCATAGAACACACTCATTCCGATTTGGTGGGAGTGGTGAAACTCAGTGTAGAGTAAGGAACCGTACACAGAGAACGTACTGTCACTCACTTTTACTCTGCTTTTGCCACTTCCACCAAAAAGGAATGAGTGTGTGCTATGTTTATAACTTTACAATTTTTTTTTAAAAATGTCAAATTATAAGCGTTGATTTTATAAAATGTCAGCTTATAAACTGACATTATTAAATTGAAAATTTATATTAAAAAGTTACACTCACAGAGTGAGTTGCAAATATATTTGTAAAAAAGACTTTGTAATATAGACTTTCAATTTAAAAATGTAAGTTTATAAACAGATATTTTGCAAAATTAACGCTTATTAGCTGACATTTTTTAAAATTGTAGAGTTATATGCCAATTTTTTTCTAAATTGTCACCGTAAAAGCTAATATTTTTTAAAAATTTAACTAAAAACGTGTTTAATGTCAGGTTATTTTATAACTAGAATATTTTTAGTAGTGTACATTGGTAAATTAATTTTTGTTTTTTTTAAATTTCAGAATCGCCGGTGAAAATTTTTTACTTTTAATTTTTTAATTTAGAATTTTTATAAAAATTGTAATCACTGTGTTTAATTAATTTTAAAAAATTATAATAAAAATTCGATTAAAATAAATTAAACACGATGATTACAATTTTTAAAAAATTCCTAATTCGAAAAATTAAAAGTAAAAAAAATTATTTTACATAAAAATAAATTAAATAATTAATTAAAATATGAATTAAACAATGTGAGCATAGGATAGCGATCGATGACTGAAAGGCGATTTATTTACAGATGAGGATGGGTTTATATACATATGTACAGAGAGGTTGCTCTTGCCACCTCATCACACTGCCACGCGGTCATGAGTCACCGCGTAACCTGAGGGTCGTCCAGCTAGGGCGTGACGCCCCTCACAACAAATGAATTTAATATTTAAATAAAAAACTAAATTATTAATTTAAATAATAATGGAAAAAATAATATAACTAGGTAATTGCCTCAATGCACGGCAATATGGTCGAGGCCGAGTTATTGATATACACAAGATTTTTCAAATCAAAATACAATATTTAGTTTTGTGGCTTGCTTCAATAACAATTTTAGTAATCTTACACTAAAAATGAGATTTTGTCCTAAAGGCATATTATGGTTTATTCAATTTTTGCAAATAAAAACAAATAAACAAAAAACAACATGACACTTTTAGCATGTTACAATTGCATTTGGTACTTTTTGCTATCAGATGACAATTATATTCTTTCAAGATTCTTACAATACTCTGATTACTTTGCTTTGCTGATCACAGCAGGTAAACTATGCAAACCATTCTTTCAGTGGTCTCAGCGGAGTTACCTGCATGCATAGCTACCCAACGTGACACGCGCCCCTTACACAGTTCATGTGTAATGCAGGTAAAACTTCTCCCCATGTTAAGTCTATGGAGAATGATGTTTTGATCAATTTAAGTAATTAGATGTGCGAAGTTTTTAAATTAATATAGCCACTGTATCAGATCAGATTGTAAGGAGTAATTTGACATCAAAATCACAATTCTATGTTCAAACGCTAAGGCTGTAAGTTACTGCAACGAAAGATTTTTCCTAATAGTTTAGAGAGTCATCGGCTTCGCTTCGCTTGGCCTCGACAATAATGGAACAAAATAATAATATAATGACGGAACATGATATTAATAATATATATAGAGAAGAAACTTTTCTCCAAAAAAGCGAAACATTGGGCAAAGTTACTCAAGGAGTTTTGGTTGAGAGCCTCACTGTAAGAATTTAAATTTACAATATTAAGTTATTTATTGGACAAAGCATTTCAAATTGGATCAAATAAATTAAAATATTTTGAGTAAAACTGTTTCACGTTTTACATTTTTAGCAGATTTGAGTTGAAAATGCATGCAAACATTGGATGACATGAAAACAATATTTTTCTGCGAGCGTTTGTCGTTTATCTCACTTCATTCTCTTCAGGGTAAGATGATCAAAAATATAAGTGCAAAAATAACGTGTGACAAAATAAAATGACGTTCACAGTTCAATCGCAATTTGTTGGTATTATGAGCAATTTTTGTAGCAAGACTTTTGTAAGAATTTAAATTTATAAAAAATTAAGTAATTTATTTGACATTACAATTCGAGTAGAATCAAATAAATCATTGCATTTTGAATAAAATTTGTAAAACTGTGTCTCAAGTTTTTACCTTTTTAGCGAATTTGAGTTGAGAATGTATGCAAGCATTAGATAGCTTGAAAACAATATTTTTCTGAATGTTATAAAAACCGTGGACGTGTCCTTATTCGTTCACTCACACACGCGAAGTGACAGGAAAAAGAAAAGTCTAGCCAAAAGAAAACATGTGACACACGCCCGCTAGTCAGACTACTAGAAAATAGAACTTGACCACTATGTACACTCAGTCGGTCCATACTTCAACACTGAAAGCACTTTTTGTTTGGCTCACTTCACTCTTTTCAGATCAAGATAATCCAAAATAGAAATGCAACAATAATTTTAAACAAATTTAAATGATGTCTACGAAAGCCGCAATTCATTGAAGTCATGAGCAGTTTTGTAGTTAGGTTTCTGTAAGAATTTAAATTTAAACAAGAATAAGTTATTTATTTGACCAATTACATTTATTAAATACATTACATTTTGAGTAATATTTGTAGTACATTTTGAGTAATAGTTGTAAAACAGTGTCTCACGGATTTGAGTTAAGAGTGCATGCAAGCATTAGTTGACTTGAAAACATTATTTTTCTGAAAGCAACATTTTGAAAGCTGAGTTGAAGCTAAACAAAGCAAAGCTGAGTTATCAATCGTTTTTGGCTTCATTGTTTGTTTGCCAATTTATTATAAAGATTATCATTGGGCCAAAGAGAGTGAAGTAAAACAAACGCTTGTTGTTTGTTTTACTTGGTCATTGCTCATTCACTGCCAACTTTGTAAACTCATCGTCTATTTGCATGTTACTTCATGCTTAGTCAACGTTTGGTTGATCTAAAGATATGATAATTATGAGAAATGCTTTTTTTCTATTGCTAAATATTTGTTAAATCAACTTTTATATCTGTCAGTTCGGATATTTAATTTATTTTTTTTCAATATAAAATCACTTTATACTTGGTATAAGTCAAAATTTTACTTCTCAAACTTAAAAGGTGTTTATATTATGTGTGTAATAATAATAATAGTTTTGCCGATTAGCCGCAATTAGAACGCATAGATGGCGTTAGTGTAGATAGTACGATTTGGTAGCAAACACTCTTAGAAATGAAAAATGTTAAACTTGTAATAAAGAACAACTTTAAATATAAATTCACAACAATAAAGTTACAATATACCAAGTTTAAATTAATAATAATTAAATTTTAAATTTAAAAAACATTAAATTCAACTACTTTTATTTCTATAAAATGAAACCCAATTTATTTTAAGGTCTAGATTAATATATAACTGACAGAATATTTAAAATAATTCTGGTTTTCAATGTCGAAAACTGTATGTTAGTTTTTAATAAAACTTTTTATAAAAATTAAGGGTAAGACCAGTATTTGAAAAAAAACAATTATTATTTTAAATATTTTTGGACGCCAGTCTGTGAATGTAGTTTTTAATTTACTGGCCGTTTGCATTATTATACTGGTCAAAATATTCATTCCCATTTTGAATTATTATTTAAAAATTATATTTGATCAGTGCACCTTAGTGTTTAATACCTTGACAAACCAGTACTGTGTGAGGTGAGTGCCTTTTGCGAGTGGAAGAGAAGGGAGAAAACAAACAAACGCGAGTCGTCTTACGCCACCCTAAAGGCCACAAGCGGTCACTTCTCTCTCTACCAGAAGAACAATTCGTCAAACCTCAAATGTAATGAGTTCAATAACTTCAAATGGCCACACTGGCTTAACCACCCGTTGATGCGCACTGGTGTACTGTCTCTTAAAATAGCATTGTTATGGGGGCATTGTTCTCTAATAATAAGCTTAAAATAAAATTGAGATACTCAAAATTTTTATCGGATTGGAAATAGTACAGTGCGTACAGTATATATTTCCCTTGATATTCGAATGTTGAGGATAATTTATAAAAAAATTGTATATGAGAGCTTTTTAATGTGAGGTTTTTAAATTAACATTTAATTACCAAAAAACTTTAAATATCACTCAAATTTTTCTTATTGCTAATAAACTTATTTTTAAATTTTTATTAACATTTATTTTAAGTTAAATAATAAAACTTTGACACTTACTGACCAGAAGGGATATTAATTAATTTTTTACAAATTCTAAAATTATTTTTCAGTTTATTTTGCCACACCTATTATTTGAATCAATGTTTAATTAATTTTAAATTTATTATTATTATTATTATTACTATATGTACATTTATTAAGTCCACTTTTCAATCGGTCAGTTCGAATATAGCTGGAGGTTTCGAGTAAAGTAGGAAGACCGTATCTAGTAGTTTAGCGTTTGCTTATCTAACCCAATAAAACGAACAATCTGTTTCTAACCCTTCATAGTGCTCAAATTAACACATTTGACAACTAGACCAACACTGTCAAGAAGACGCCATAAAGAAGCCTAATGAGTCAAGTTTTATAGGATATATATACAATGTATCTATTAGAGAGGATAGCACTATGTCGGGCGTCGCAAAGACAGGTGTGTGAGTGCACTCGGCAAGCCAATCAAGAATGGCGCCAGGTGAGTGCCCACTTGTGAGGGGTGCGCAAGTACAAGACGCCAAAACTAGTCGCTTTACTACTAAGCACACACGAACACATTGACCTCACGGAATAAGACGTGAGGTCATCAAGTAATAATAATAATAATGCAATGTTTAATAAGTTCATTAACTTCAAGTTCACTCCTTAAGAAGACAATGGATCGTTTTCTTACACAATTCATTACCTTCACTTGGGGTGAAGTAAATATAATCATATTAAAGTAAAAATCATCTTTAACTTGTGAGTATGAACTCTGATTCGATGATTGTGTACTGGGCACTGACTGGTACTACCCTGTGTGCACACAACGAGTTAGTGAAGCTTTGGTGTCATTGACCATTGTTTCTTGCGTTCGAAAATACTGAATCTTGACTGGCGTAGCACGAATGACTTAACTAAATGTCTTAATATCTATTGCACTATCTTGACTTTTGGCTTTATTATTATTATATAAAAATTATACAAAAATTAAAACCTTGACCACTGGACTAACACTACTATCAATCACACAATGACACCAAATAGATTTACAAATGGTCACTTTGTATATGGCAGTAAGGTAAGAAGATTGTACATAGTAGTTTAACGTTTGCTTATTTATGTCAGGAAGACAAACAAATGTGAATTTAATACTTTGGTTAATTTCTAGCCTTTCACAGTATTTAAATTAACACATTTGACCACTAGATTAACATTGCTATGAAGGCGCCTAATGAGTCTAGTTTTATAGGATATATATACAATGTATCTATTTGAGGGGATAGCACAAGGACAGGTGTGTGAGTGCACTTGGTAAGCCAATCAAGAATGGCGCCAGGTGAGTGCCCACTTGTGAGGTGGTGCGCAAACAAGAAGCCAAAACTAGTCGCCTGACTGCTAAAACAAACACTCACACGCACACATTGACCTGACCAGGAATAAGACGTGAGGTAATCATGTAATAATAGTAATGCATTGTTATGAGTTCATTTACTTCAAGTTTACCCTTTCAGAAGACAATGGGTCGTTTTTCTACACTTCACTACCTTCACTTGCGGTGAAGTAAATATAATCATATTAAAATAAAAATCGTATTTAACTTGTGTATATGAACTTTGATTCGATGATTGTGCACTGGGCACTGACTGGCACTGACTGGTACTGGCTTGTGCACACAACGAGCGAGTGTGGCTTTAGTGTCATTGACCATTGTCTATCGTGTTCGATAAAAAATGCAAAAACAAATATTTAAATCTTTGCCTGGCGTGGTACAAATGACTTAATCAGCTAAAAACCTGTCGACTAGTTTATGCTTTGGTCCGTAAAATCCAGACACTTTTCCAATATTTCCTCTTAATCTTTCTTAGCCTAATGAGTTTAGTTTTATAGGATATATATACAATGTATCTATTGGAGAGATAACACCATGTCGGGCGTCGCAAGGACAGGTGCGTGTGTGCTCTCGGGAAGCCAATCAAAAATGGCGCCAGGTGAGTGCCCACTTGTGAGGTGGTTCGCAAACAAGAAGCCAACACTAGTCGTCTGACTGCTAAAGACAGACACACACACGCATACACATTGACCTCAACGAGAATAAGACGTGAGGTCATCAAATAATAATAATATTAATGTAATGTAATGAGTTCATTAACTTCAAGTTTTCCCCTTCCCGAAGACAATGGGTCGTTTTCCTACATTTCACTATCTTTACTTGGAGTAAAGTAAATATAATCATATTAAAATAAAAATCGTCTTTAACTTGTGAAAATGAACGATCTTTCAATGATTGTGCACTGGGCACTGGCTGGCACTGACTAGTACTGGCCTGTGTGTTGTGTGCACACAACGAGCGAGTGAGGCTTTGGTGTCATTGACCATTGTTTCTCGCGTTCGATATAAAATTGAATTTTGACTGGCGTAGCACGAATGACTTAACTAGATGTCATAATGTATATTGCGCTATCTTGACTTTTGGATCTATTATTATTATTATATATTATTATCTAAAAATTATACAAAAATTAAAACCCGTTGACCATTGGACACCAACACACTGACATCGATCACACTTGATGACGCCAAAAGGGGTTAGCTTTATTTGTATATAGGATATATGTACAATGTATCTATTGGAGAGATTGAGAGAGTTCCGGGCGTCACTGTTGGTGGCCACTTGACAGACCAGTAAGCCGGTGGCGCCAAGTGTGAGGTGAGTGCGTCCATTAGCCGGCAAGCCAAATGGCCAACTAAACGAGAAAATTGCAGGCAACGCGCAGTGAGTTCATTCACTTTAAAATTAACCACTGGGCGTCTTATCAATAGTTTATCTTTTCTACTGGACATACGCACACAAGTTGAAGTCACCTTGAGTTGAGTGAACTCTTTCTCTTTCTCTCTCTTCTCTCTCTCTCTCTCTCTTATTGGTGGACAACAGACTGTGGTATTGCACGGTGGCACTCTTTAAAATCATTTTTAATCAAATTATAAAAATTTTTATAAGCAAAAAAAATTCTAACTTTTGACCACCGGACACCAACACACTGCCATCAATCACACTTGATGACGCTAAATGGGTTTAACTTTATATATAGGATATATATACAATGTATCCATTGGAGAGATTGAGAAAGTGCCGGGCGTCACGGTTAGTGGCCACTTGACAAACCAGTAAGCCAGTGGCGCCCAGTGTGCATGGTGAGTGCGTCCATTGGCAAACACCGGCCGACTTGCCATAGCCACCAATCTCTGCCAACCGAACGGGAAAACTTCAGCCAAAGCGAAGTGAGTTCATTCACTTTAAAATTGACCACTGGGCGTCTTATCATAGTTCACCTATTCTACTAGACACACGCGCACACACAAGTTGAAGTCTCCATGAGTTGAGTGAACTCTTTCTCTCCCTCTTCTTTTTCCCTATCTCTCTCTCTATTTTTCTTATTGGTGGGCTACAGACTGTGGTATTGCACGGTGGCACTTTTAAAAATTAATTTTGATAAAAAATTATAAAAACTAAAAAATTAATTAACTTTATAGGTGTGAAATTTTTCTACTGTTGGCATTTTAAACTCAGGTTTCTAATTGGAACAGCTTTATTGTCTTTGTAGTAAAATTTTGGTAAATTTGAGTTTTTGAGTGAGTGAGTGAGTAAGGGAGAGAGAGAGAGAGAGAGAGAGTCAGAGAGGGAGAGAAAGAAAATAGGAAAGTTAGAGAAAGAGAGAGAAAAAAGACAGAGAAATAGAAAGACAAAGTAAGGGAGAAACAGAAAGAGATAGAAAGAGAGTCAAACAGAGAAAGAGAGTCAGAAAGAGAAAAAGAGAAAGGTAGTGGTGCAGATGGAGGTAAGCACTACCAGGCATGGGCCACTTGAAAAACGAGTAGCAACAAGCCAGCGAGCAAGCCCGAGCAACCACCACCTTTACTCTTTGGGCACTCTACGTATTGAGCACGCTTGTACCTGTGCGTAATATAATATGAACCTTAGAACACACACACACACACCAGCGAAGACCACTACAACAGTTGGCCAAAAGTGGTTTGACCAGACACCTGTGCTCAACTCAACTTACCTGCGGCTCACCTGTAGCTCCAGTGGTCATTTCACACTCTGCTCGCACTCGAGACACTCGACTCCTCCGCTTTGCACTCGACTTTGCTTTGTCGGCTAACTTTGACTTTTACTTCGCAACACCATGCTACCCCGCAACACCAACTCCGGACTGTCGGCTGAGTTTCGAGACTTTCTCAACACTCAGATTCACCTGCCGGAGTACGATGCCATCCGTAGCCGTCTGCACAAGATCGCTCGGGCTCGTTACGTGATGATCACCTGGAACTCGGTGATGTACGATGCCAAGCTTGTTGGCGTTCACTTCGAACCGGATGGACTGGCTTTGTTTCGCGTTCGCTACATCGGATTTGGTGGTTTTTACGACGAGTACGAGGACAACGTGCCGCTGAGTCGTATCTTCGTGCGAAGCGACCGCTATGTTCGTGAGAACTATCACGGCTACCGTGGCTAACTTAGCTCCACTTGTATCATGATTTGTGTGTACAGATGTACACTTGAACAAATCACATTTCTTTAAATGAAATTTAAATAAATGATTTTCAAAAACAAAAACTTGTCTTGATTTGATTTAAAAAGTTTACTAAATAAAACGTTTGCCTAAACGCGCAATCCAGATTGGGCATATATGATATAATTTGGTATTTAAAATTTTTCACTTGGGACTCGTAAGCGGAGAGAACGTGAAAGAGAGAGAGAGAGAGAGGAAAATAGCCAAAAAGCCAATTAGATTAGAGTCATTGACTTGGTAGAGCATCTCTCTCATTTCACACAGATAAATGCATACATGAGCACAAAATCTTTATAATGATGCAGATTTGCGAATATTGTGTGTGTGTGTGTGCGTGTATGGGGAAAGTTTATGTTGTATTATTAGTTATTGTAGAGAATATGTGGTTGGATTGCGATTGGGTTGGTTTGAGGGGGGAGATGTAAAACAATAAAATTTTATTACCCTCAAGTGACAGTGGGGTCGCGCGCGCCACAATAACCCCAGGTGGAGAGAGAGAGAGGGGGGGAGAAATAGAGAGAGAGGAGAGGGAAAAAGAGAGGGAAAAGAGGGAGAAAGAGAAAGGGGAGAAAGAGAAAGGGATAGAAAGAGATAGGAGAAAAGAGAGAGAGAGAAAGAGAGAGGGATAAAAAGAGATAGGGGAAAGAGAGAGGAGAATGAGAGAAAAGGAAAAAGAGAGAAAGAGGGAGAAAGAGAGAGAGAGAGAGATGTCCTAATCTGCATAGAGTGTAATATTATGGGGAAAAGTGGCCCCAAGTGAAATGACTCAAAATTGTCTTTTATTCTCTCTCTCTCTCTCTCTCTCTTTCTCTCTCTTAACAACCAATAGGCCATATTGTCTAAATTATCACTTGGTCCGTGCTTGTGTGCCGATCTAAGTCGCATTGCATTTCTCTCTCTCTCTCTCTCTCTCTCTCTCTCACTTTAAATCAGACAGTTAAATTGGCTAATTAAATTAATTAAAACTAATTGCTTGGGCTAGCCGTGCGGATCGCGAGTAAGAGATAGCAATTGAAGAACACAAATCTTCATTTCTTGACTCGAGTCTAGGATACGAATCAAACTGGGAAAGGGTGGGGACACAATAGAAACCGGAAATGAAATGGTGCGACCATAAGATGACTATTGGCAAATATATACTACACTGTTAAAAATACTGTCTGTTTATAACCTAACATTGAGCACGTTTCTGGTTATAACTTTACAATTTCAAAAATGTCAGTATATAAGATATTTAAGAAAAGTCGGCCTATAACCCTACAATTTTAACAAAGTCCGCTTATAAGCGTTGATTTTCTTAAATGTTCGCTTATAAACATACATTTTTACATTGAAAGTCTATGGAAAAGACTTGTTGAGTTATAACCAAAAACGTGCTCAATGTCAGGTTATAACCAGACAGTATTTTTAAAAGTGTATTTATATTGAAAAAATCAACATAAACATATTTGAGTTTAAAAAACTTTAAAAATAAATTCTATAGTTCAAATGCGACTATAAGCTAATTGTTTATAATATTTATTTAAAAAATATTATATGTTCTTTTATAACCACTAGTGCAACTAGTTTTTTATAACTACTAACGCAAACTGATTTTTTATTATAGCTTTTCTCAAGACCATAGATCCCCCAACGGGGGTAAAAATATGCTCATTGTTATGTAGTTGAAAGGAGACAAAAAGACCATAAAAGTGAGACTGAGCGCGGCAAGAAATGCTTTTCTCTTCATTTCTCCTCTCTCTTTCTTTCATTCTCTCTCAAGGGAAAATGAACAAAAGTGTCACCAAGTCCCTCTCGCTGGTTTTTGTGCCCCAAAACCAATCTCCATTCGCGCAATCTCCCAGTCTCATACCTGATGATATGCGTCAAATTTTTAACGCAATAATACCTTAGAAGAAGACGCAAACGTAGTCCTTATAAATAAACCCAACAAAAACGAGTGTAGTGTGAGAGCTTGAAATAATTGTAATTAAAGTCTGAATTAATATTTTTTAATGTCACAACAAGCTTGTCTCGGATATCCTCTAAATAGATTTATCAAATTTTTATTTTTCCTTGTTTGGGCATCTGAAAAGCTTCTAGATTGCTTTTTTTGTTTTGGGTTAAAATAAAAATTTGATTTTTATGAAAAATTTTTCTGTTTTGTGTAAGACTATGAAAACTGAGCACTCACAAACCGGCGTTCAAATATATTTGCAATAATTATGCTTTTTCCAAATATATTAAAGAAAAAATCCTTTTAAATAAATTAAAAAAACTAATAAAATTTTAAATCAGTTTTAAAAGTTTTTACATGTATTTTAAAAACTTATTTTGTTCAAATTTATTTAAAAAAATTATTGTCGAGGCCGAGCGAAGCGAGGCCTATGACTCTCTAAACTGTTAGGAAAAATCTTTCGTTGAACAAAGTTGCAGCCTAGACTATTGAACCTAGAAATGTAATTTTGGGGTCAAATTACTCCTTACAATCTGATCTGGTATCATCACTATACTAATTTTAAAAATTCTAACATCTAATTACTATAATTAATTAAAACAATATTTTCCATAGAGTTAACATGGAGAGAAGTTTTCCCTGCATTACACATGGACTGCCTGAGGGACGCGTGTTGCTATGCGCTCATGCATACTCCGCTTTACAGCGAGAGGGTACATGCATGGTTTACTTGCAGGGAATAGCAAAGTTAACTGCTTGGTGTGTGTGAGTTAGG
>WURS02005470.1:0-12619 GCA_011762765.2 Rhinocypha anisoptera
ACCTTGAACACAATGGAAAAAGTACTGAATGAGTACAACATGAGAATAAATAGAAGGAAGACTAAAATACTAGTATGTGGATGAGAGAAGCTGAGTGCAGACGTCGAGCTACAAGGAGAGAAATTAAAACAAGTGGCACCCTTCACCTACCTGGGATGGAAGAAGCTCTATGGATATCAAGGGCAGATTGGCTCAGGCTAAGAAGGCATTCATGGCGAAGAGGGGGCCAAGTCGCCGGAGCCCGCTCCCAGCTCCTCCCTTTCCTTCCTTCCATCACCACGTGCCTCGACGCCACCGTCACTCACAGATTGCACTTCGTCACCCTGGCCTTCGTCTTCTCCCCCACGACCACTCCCCTCCACTTTCTCCTCGCACCCCGTCGCCTCCTCCACCTCCTCTTTGCTCTCCTCTTCTGCCGCAGGAGTTGCATTCGATGCTGCAATTTCGGTGGCTGCCTCTTCCTCGAATCCCTCCTTCGGAGAAGTGGACGATTCAGCACCCGATACATTTTCATTCGACTCTCCTTCTTCCTCCTTTATGAGCTCCCCCCCTTCAGTCTTCCCTTCGAATTCTTCCTCCTTTACATTTATTTTACAGTCCTCGGCCGCTGACAGATCCGACTTCTCCACCTCCATCTCAGCCCATTTGCCACCCCCCTCTTCCTTGCACGACGGTTCCCATTTCAACTCTCCCGGTTCCTCCTCTTTCGACACTCCCTCCTCCTTCAAAGCAACACACTCAATCTTGACAGCATCCGCCGCCCCTTCCTCCACCTCCCCCACCTCCTCTTTGATGGCCACCTCTCCATTCTCATCCCGATCAACCTCCATCGCCTCACACGACACCCTTTCACCTTTCGCCTCGTCGGACCCTTCCCTCTCTTCCTCCTTCACCTCCACTTCCTCCCCTTCTTCCTGCCTCCCTTCCTCCTTCCCTTCCTCCACTCTCTCCTTCTTCTCCTCCACCTCACCCTCGTCCTGCACCACACCCTCCTTGCCTCTCTCCTCTTCCAAACCACTGGCAGCCTCCTCCTCCTCAGTCACCACTGCAACTTCATTCTTGCCACGAGTGGATTCCTCTCCCTGCATCTCATCCTCCTTCGAGGGTCCTTCGAGGGCAACCTCCTTCTTCGTCGCCGCCCCTATCCTCTCTATCTTGAGGGTACCCTCCCCCTTCTCCAGTTTCACGATCATCTCGTCTCCATCCATTTGAAGGAGATCACCGGTCGAGCCTTTGGGATGCTGTGACTCACCACTCTCCCCTGGCCGTGATAGCCCACTCGTATCCAACCAACCACTGGCATCTGCATCTTTGACTTCCGCTGTGGACATTTCTTTTGCTATGTTGCAGCTCTCTCGCACAAACTCACGAAATGAAAGCTCTGGATCATTTAAGATGTAAAATTCTGTCCTTCCAAGACCATGCCTATAGGAGAACATAATTTCATTGATTAATCAATCAATGGAATGTAAAATGTGAAGTTTTAGACCAACTAGCTATAAGATATTCAGTATGGAGAATTCTCCTTATGAGTAGTGCATAAATTTCAAATAAGGCCAATTTGGGAGCAGGAGCTGCAACATACATATAATGATTTATCTGTAATGCCACTAAATGCAGCTACACTGCTTAAAAAAATATTTCTCATACTAAGCAGCATTAAATTTTTCCTCGTAAACACATGGAACATAAAGAAAACAACTTAAAAAGTAGAAATTAATCACAATTTAAAAAATACTGCCATTTTAATGTTCATTGTTGATAATAACTATAAAAAAATGTTTTGGGGAAAACACAATTACACTGTGTTACTTATGAGGGTTGCCTGAAAGGTTTTGAGTCACAACATGAAGATGGCAGCACTTGTCAACAAAACTTGGGGAATGTATCTGTACATGTGTTGAAAGATACTAAAAAAATGTCAGCATTTATGGATGTTTAATCGTTTTAATCGACAAAAGTTTAAGAATGCTGTTTTGGTTTTAGGGAAGATGGAAAAAATTGAATATCATGCCATGATTGAATACTTGCATTTGAAAGGCTACACACGAATACGTGCGCTAATTGGAATAGAGTTGGATGCTGTTTATTGGAACTCTGCTCCATCATTTGCACCACCGTAGAAAGATGGGCAGCTGAATTTAAACATGGTCATACTAGCTTGGCTGATGATGAGCATTTGGGTCCACAACCAAGGATGGCATCGAAAAAGTACACCAAATGGTACTGGACAATTATGGTTAGACAGGTAGAAGAGGTTAAGCGCAAGTCGAAAGAAAGCATTTGTCATATATTAACTCAAGAATTGGGAATGCATAAGGTATCCGCACATTGGGTTGCTCACTTTGGATCAAAAACACATTCAAACGAACATGTCAAGGGCCCTGCATGGAGTGCTTTAAGTGAATAAAGTCAAGATTTTCTGCAATGATTCATAACTGCAGATGAAATCTGGATCCATTATAACACTCCTGAGATGAAAGAATACTCAAAACCGTGGACTGCAAGGTGATAACCTGCTCCGAAAAGGGCGAAGAAGGTTCCATTAGCAGGGAAGGAGATGGCAACTGTTTTTGGGATGGTCACGGAATTGCATTCATCGATTATCATAAAAAAAATAAGACAATAATAACGGGTGAGTTATACCGATCATTGCTTGACAAGCTGAAGGTAAAAATGGCAAATGACAAAATAACAGCATTTGAAATGAAGAAGAAAGTGCTTTTTCATCAGGACAATGCATCTGCTCACACTTTGACAGTCAACATGAACTGCACTTCAAATTGATTGACCACTCACCATATTCACAAGATCTGGCCCCTGGCAACTTTTTCTTGTTTCCTAATCTTAAAGTTTCAGTTGGAGGAAAGAGATTTTCATTGGATGAGGGGGTTATCACATATGTAAATTACTATTTTTCGGAGAAAGATGCCTGCCAGATACTATTTGAAAGGGATAAAGAGACTAGAGCATCACTGGAAAAAAGTGTAGAGTAAAAAGGAGATTATGTTGAAAAATAAAATTATATTGGAGAGAAAAATATGTCTTTCTATGTACTCAAAACTTTTCAGACAACCGTCTAAGTATTTCTGGATCGGGTTCAATTGTGAGCTAAATGTAAGACTAAATTTGCTCCAAAAAAGAAAATATATTCTGAATTGAATAAACTAACCTTTAATGATATAATTAGTACTTGCTAACCTTTATTTTTAAAACATAGAAACTCAGAAAAAGAAATAATACAGGCCGAATTATGCAAAATTTTATCATGATATCTCTTTTTAGAATAAGCTTATCACTGACATAATACATTAAATCAAATAGTTTACTTTGCTAGATATGATCATAGGGAGAAACTTCCCGGAAATAAAATTATTAATCATCTCTCTAGCTATTAAGAAATACAAAATGGGTAGTCGATTCACCTGTAAACAAAATGTCTTTCTCGGCACTGAATAAACAAGTTGCTAGTTCCATGCCAAGTTGACTAACCTTAAAACAATTAAATTAAAATATCTCAAGAGTTTATTTATATCCCAAGTTCCCAAATTCAGTGAAAATAAAGGAAATGCAGCCTCCCATTCATCCTTCGTCCATCGGGTCTGTCAAGCAATGCCATTTGGTTACTTACTTGGCAGTGCCGAGAAGGAGCTCCCTATCGTGACGCCCACATATCCACCAATCAGGTAATTCGGGAGATGGCCTACAGAGAGTTAGTCGTTCACCAAGCCGTGGATGTGAAAGAATATCTTCCCTGACCCTTCTCAACAACTCAATTCTTTCTAAAGTGCGACGGGCTTTTTCTTCTGGTAGTGGGTCCAAAGGCATGTCAGGATAATTTGCTAGAATTGACAAGAAAATAAACATTCAATACTTGAATGTAATAATACAAAAAGAATATGGTGCAGACAAAAAGCATGAATTATGAAAAAATTACCTTCATCATCCAACAACTTGAGCCCACATGACCTCTTGCACATGGCCAAGAAAGCCTTGTAGTACTCGGTCATAGCCTCATCAAATTTACGCTCCAGATGAGATATCGCACGAAAGCGATTCCAATCATACCTTCCTCGTTTTCTGGAAAAAATTATGAAATCAAAACATATGCTTCAAAAATATTATTATTAAACCTTTTTAATCAATGTTAATAACATTCTGATGCGAGGATAAACTTTGAACTTGAAAGGAAATATTATATGACAATTTAAATCCAGTTCCAGGATACTAGTGAAACTCACACCTGCTCGCAAAGGAATAATAGATAGACAACAGAGTTTGAACAATATGAAAGTTCTCAAGTAATGGGACATTTTAATACTCCCTCATATTGTCTCAAATGCTTTATTTAGATAACCAAAAACTAATACAATCAATGTTCAGGAAAGCTATAAAAGAAAATGCAAATACTCTAGGGGGTATAACAGTATATATTTTGAAGGAAAAGTTTAAATGTTGCTGAATGCAGGTCTCTTAGATTAAGAAAAAATTCATGCCATTTGACAGAATATGGTAATGTGAGTTGAAACCATTGATTCTAGCCATTTCATCATAACATTCATCATAACTTCTATTTTCTAAATACATAAGTTTAACAGCATTAGGAAACCATAAGAAGGTTTTACCACAACTTTAAAAATAATGAATCATAAAACAATGATTGTACTTCTGAAATTCATATGCTTAACATCTTTATAGTATTCTAAAAATTATAGATACCATAGTTTAAACTTCAGTTACAACAAAAGGCCATATTGCAGCATAAACATATAAAGACCCCTTTGTTGCCAACTGGAATAAACCCAAAACTGTATCCCTCTGTAAAACTATAATGAAGATCCTTATTGGCATCAAATTTTAACATTATGTACAATAATTCCTTATGAATATGTTTGCCAACTCTTATTCTCTTTAATTTGATACAAAAGAAGTGGATAGTTGCAAAAAATTAAACATATTCTCTTTACTGGGTGGTTGTACGTAAGCATAGTTTGCACCATTGCAAAGCTCTTCTTTACTCTTGGGATTAGCAAATAGTACTAAAATATTAGTTTTGAGGATGGATTTATTACAATTATTATTTGTGGATTGTGTATTGTAGCTGCGTTGCAATATTTGTTCTTTATTTTTCAATAGCCCACACACAACACTAAAAGGCCAATTACAATTACACAATATAACATTTTAATAACAAAGACAAAATACAGACATCCATGCCCTACATGGAGATTGAAAAAGCTACTCAGTAAGGATTTGAACCCATGACCTCTGAGCTGGCAGACAAGGATGTTACCCCGGTGCCACCAAGGCGGGGTAACGTTGTATATAACTATTGTATGTGTTGCAACAAAGATGAGTGAGAAACTGGTGGGGTGGGCATGGCAAGGAAGGAGGTCATGGCAACATTACAACCAGAAAACCAACTTCATCTGTATTTTCCTCCAGCCTTCTAAAGCATTGTCAACTCATACAGATGACAATCAGTAATAAATATATACGCAAATAATATGTCAGCATTAGTTGCTCGTTCATACAATAAAGAAGGGCTTTACAAAGTTGCAATCTTTGATTACATACAACCACTCAGTGAAGAGAAAAAGTTGTTTTGCATTTTTTTGCAAACAACTTAATTTGTATTAATTTAAAGAGAATGAGAGTTGATAGGATTTGATCAAGGATAGCACTTTTATTCTGCTACAGTATGGTACCCGCTGTAGCTCTATTGTGGTTTCACAGATGATTAAAAATTTTGTATTTAAGCTGGAAGTCAAAAAAATGTACACTATATTCAATTATGCCCAAATAACATGAACCATAATAATACCTATCATGTTCAGACAGATTTGACCATTTTACTGTGACTGAAGTTTAAACTCTGGTATCCATTATTTTTAGACTGATACTAAGTTCTGCTCTGTGATGGGATCAATGCCTAATCAACAGCTAAACCAGAGAACTGAGAAGTATATTTTGTATTATGACATTGTATCAATCAAATCATTTCAATGGTAATGTAATACAGACCTGTCATACTCCACACCAAACGTGGAAACAGTCCGGTAGAAATCAGCCTCTTCCTTCCTCGACCACCTCCTCTGATTCAATTCCAGGCGGGCCTTTTCCCTATCTCGAACCATTTGTTCCACCTTGCTTCTCTCTATTTTCTGCATAGGCCACCGTTGACGACAATCAGGAATCGTTGGAGTTACAGTAATTGGAGTCTGATTAAATCAATTGGGCAAAAGTAGGAATCAGGAAAAAGAGTAAAGATGTGGCCAAAAAGACGAAGAATGAAGAAAAAACTACAAACATGTTGAAGGCACTACTTCTAAATGCTAGAGTACACTACAAGGAGGTTCAAGGCCATTTGAAGGTCAAATTGATTTTTTAAATAGGAACTACCTATTTTTTTACCACAACAGTGAATAGAAAAAAAAAATTTTACTTTCGGGTATCCCATAACAGAAGTTAAAATTTTGAATTCTCAAAGTCAATTTAAAATCAAATGAATAAATTATCTTTCTAAAAAGTCCACAAGATTAATCAATCGATGGTCAATTTTGTTGCCGATGGTTATTGTTGACGATTTAACAGCCTGTGTGTGTCTAGTCCTTCAGTTTACCATCCAAGGTTTTATTAGTGTAATATGCTTAGCTTTTAATGAATTGAAAAATAAAAGCATGGGCTTAAAATATTTTATTCCATTCTTAAATAATTATTGTTATCATTTGAAAATGTGCATTTATGATAAATGAAATATCTGTTCCACCATGAGGAAATATTTATACTTTAATTAGTGGCTTGCCTATTAACCAAGAGCAAAACTTAATAGTAATAGTGGGCATATGTACAAATAAATATGGTTCAAATTTTATCACTATAAATGCTCAAAAATAATTTCTTACTTCCGTATGCAAGCATGTAATCTAACCTCAAATTTATGTCTAACCCTTTGAAGATCTTCTTATGCAATGGTCATGAAAGCTCTGCGAATTCAAAGAGCTTTCATGTCATCAGTAGTAGTTGGTTCGTGTCAATCACTAATTTTTCCTAATAACTCCACCAAAACTTTAGAGGCAGCACTCAAATTGCCCCAGAAAACAATACCGTATGAAATACAGGAATGAAAGTATGCATAATGAACCATTTTCATTTGCTAGCTTTCTTATCATGAAAATGCCAGTACAGAATTTGTTAGCTAGATGATTGATGTGAATGATCCAGTCATCCCTTAAGGGGAGGTCCAAAAATTCCACTGTTGAAGAACGTTGGATTATATGACTAATAACTTTTAGCAAAGGACTACATAGGGGAGATATTTTTTAGTTGAATTGCATAAAACATGTTTTATTGTTATTTAAAGACAATTTTTTTTGTTACCATGAAGCCATGCTATTGACCATCTTTTTTGCTTATTATTAGATTAAATAGTGTTATCAGAGTTCAGGGAAGAAGTATCATCTGCACACTAAATTATCTTGCTCTCTCAAAATCTATTTCTATCACACAAATATTCTTTGTGGGTGAGAGAGAGTGTTTGAGTCTACACGTAATTCAAGATGACCACTGATTAGTTAGTAATGTAATAAGAAAATGGTCTAATAATTTGGGCAGACTGTTAACTCATATAACAGAAAATAAACTCCAATATTTGATTTTATGTGGATATTTCACTGGGCTATTTATCTAATATGTTAAAATTAGACTACTAGGTTAGATGTTAGACAAATTAATCACTAGGAGACTACATTTTTTGCCACCAGCACATGCTTATTGGGTTACTAGAGTTACCATGCATATTGTGTTAAAGTTTCATAGTAATGAGCCACAAATAAAGAAGAAAAATGAATTTTTTGTAGGCAATAAGAGAATGTGAATAAGGGTTTGCTGGTTTGGTGGCTACGAGGTTGCTCCCCCCCACCCATTCAAAACTTACAGGGAAAAAGTGTTTGGAAATCCACAATGAAACATGTAATTTACCAGAATCAATGCAATTATTGACAAAAGCGAGGTCAATATTAACAAATGGGATATAAATGCAAACAGAGAAGAGGCATGAAAAGCTTGAAAGAAAAACACCAGTAAACACTTCATTACTTTACAGCAATGCAATGTGTGAAACTTAAAAGTGAAAAATATATTACCAATCATCATAATGATTCAATGATATTATGTAATTTTGCCACTCATATTAAACTCTTTCTTTGAACAAAAACATTCAATCACCTGCAATTACTCCTAAATCACAACCATTTAACTATTAAGGCAAAGAAGGAAGTTATAATGACAAATAAATTGTATTTAAATAAATGCTATTATTTTTTCATTTTTCAGAAAAAATTGTTTATGGGTCTTTAGGGATCTAGTGCCTTCAACCTAGCACAGAAAAACATATAAAAACAAGAATAATATTTTCCTGAAAGGGGAAGGGCCAAATATTAATCCCAAAGAGTGTCAAATGAGATATCTCACTACATAAGTATCGTTCCACGTAACAAGTATATGACATCTTGCCTTTGCCTTTTGAGCCATTTTCAACTCCTCCTTCTTGTAGTTTCTTTGATATGATGTTATCACTCGCCGCAAACGTGTATTTAAGTCTGCCACTGAAGGCCATGTCCCACTGGCTCCCTGATTTTCAACCTGATCATTCTGGGTGGACTGCTGCGATTGGACATCTGAGAGTTGTTGCATCATTCCATGATTGTGTTGGTCTTGAACCATTACCTGTAAAAAAACAGTATATTCATAATCATTATAGCATTCCATCGACATATGATTATATATTACATATCCACATCACAGTTTAAAATAATTCGGATTGAGTAACAACATAATACGAGTACATAGCTCTTTTGCCAAAAAGGACTAGATTCACAATAGAACATGCTTTGGCAATGTATTTACTAATTATGGGAATCATAACTTGTAAGTTACATAAACTTCACTTTACTGATCAAAATATTGACCTCATATTATCATGATGTATTGGTTCTATTTTTTCAAATTAACAAAAAGAAAAATAGTATGTCACAATCACTTGAGAAAAAGTTTATAAAACTTAAAAATAATTTTCAAATAAGAATAACATATAACTAATAATAAAATATAACACAATATATTTATTAAAATTTTTTCAGAAATGTTTAGCTATTTTTTTTTACTCTTCCTTGTATACATACTTATTCACTTAAACCAAAGATGCTCAATACTTTTTTTTTGGAGTTCCCACACCCCTTCTGATAACTCTTCTTCAAATCCCGCCCTTGCCAAACTCACTCTCCCCTCCAACCACGAACCCAAAACTCTTCCTCAAAACACCCAGTGGAAATTTAAATTCACCTTCTCCTCTAAAAAGTACCCCATCCCTCTTTTATGAACTCCTTACATCCTGGTAAGAACCTCTCCTCAAGTGACTTCCAAGCCCTCAAAAACCTCCATTGGAACCCCGATATTATAATTACCTCTGCTGACAAAGGCCCACCTTTGTGGTCCTGAACACTAAAGACTATATATCTGAAGCCCTCTGTCATCTTAATGATAAATTTACTTACACTTTGCTGCATCATGACCCCACTCCTGAAATCAGAAATACCATCACTTCCTTCCTCCTTGAAAATTCTCCTAAGGAAGGCTTCTCCCCCTGCGACATTTCCACTCTTTCACCCCTCAATTTTATCTCCTTCCCAAGATCCACAAACCTGGTGTCCCCTCTCATCCCATCGTGTCATCTATTAATTCCCCCACCAAAAAAATTTACACTATCTACATTAGCACCTAGTAATAATCCCTACCTGCCTTCATTGAAGGCTCATACCACTTTCTCAATAGACAACACGAAAAGACATCTCCCCCAACCCCACTTACTCATGGCTACCATTGATGCCTCCTCCCTGTATACCTCTATCCCTCACCATGGTGGCTTGGCTTCCCTCAGGTACTATCTATCTTCACGTCCTACCCCTCAAAACCCCTCTTCGAAATTTCTTGTGGATCATGCCCACCTTGTTCTTTCAAATAACGCCTTCGTATTTAACAATTCCTTCTTTCTTCAATCTCGAGGCAGAGCTATGGGAGTGAGAATGGCACCATCCTTTGCTAACGTCTTTATGGGCCTTCTCGAAGAGAACTTTCTTTCTTCCCAAAATCTTAAACCCCTTAACTGGCTACGATTCATCGACGATATTTTCGTCCTCTGGACACACGACCATCATTCCATTTTTCAATTCATTTCTGACCTCAACTCACCTATAAACTTCACCCACTCCTTGTCCGAATCAGAAATAACTTTCCTTGATATCAACATCAAAATTATAGATCATAAATCCATTACTTCTGTTCATACTAAACCTTCTAACCACCAACTCTACCTCCATTATAACAGCTGTCATCCCATTCATACCAAACGATCCTTTCCATACTACCTCTCCCTCCGTGGTCATCACATATGCAATAACAAACCTTCTCTCGAATGCTATATTTCTAAATTACACTCCTCTCTTCTTAACCGTGGTTATTCGGACAAGCTTCTCAGCAAAAAAATACTACCTTTTTCCTCCACCCACAAACCAATAGTTAAATCTTCCTCACCTCACTCACCTCTCAACTTACATACAACTTATTTCCCTGGCTCCCACAAACTCAAAACCATCTTAAAGGACATTTTTCCTATTCTGTCACTGAACAATCTTTCCTCTTTTACCCAAATCCCCATCAGTAACCTACAGATGTCCCCCCAACCTAAAAGATTTTCTTATATCCCCAACCCTCTTCCACACCCATCCAACAACTCTCCTCTCCCTCATACTTCCCCGTGTAACCATCCCCAATGTAAAACTTGTCTCCTGATTCTTTCAACTCCTTTTCTTCCTCACCCAATGATGGCGTCTCCTCCTTCCGATGCAAACGGCCTCAGTAAAAATCTGATCTACATCCTTTCCTGCAATCTATGCCCTTCTTTTTACATAGGTGAATGTATTACCCCTATTTCCATCCCCATTAACAACCACCGATTCTCTACTAAATCTGCCTTCTTTTCATCCCTTCCAATCCCCACCCGGTCTTTAAGAACAAAACTAAATTAATTTTAATTTCAAATTTGCATTTGTACAGATGTCATTCCACACAGTCATAATTATAAAATTTTGTCTCCAATGGGCTAAACAATTGCAATTATTTAATAGCTCATAATATTTAATAGATCAGAACAATATTAGTAATTTACAATATCAGCAACAGTAATAGAAAATGTAAATTTTGAATGTTTTTTCCAATAACATTTTTATTTATAAACCAAATTCAAAAGATAAAATCTCATTCTGTGTCTTGTTACTCCTACGCATCATATGAATGCTGTTGCCCTCCTCTATTTCGAATAGCTTTTCCACTATTTTGAAAAACTAATTTTCTGATCAACTTGTTGAAAAAAAGGTGCTAATAATACGATATGTATAGATTCAAAATATGAGGGGCTTATAAAGTCTTACATACTTCTTTGCCTAAATTGGCATTTACATCATTTAGCATGCATTACCTAGTTAAATGTACAAACTGCTTAAGCTAATTTGTGAGAAAATAATTTGTTTTCAGTAATTTACTCTCATTATAGTTTACCAAAGAAAAAAAATGGGTGAAATGGTGTAAAAAATATTAGTAGGTATATATAACATTGATATATACTGATATAAATTTAAATCGCGTTTCATTTAATAACACATTCCATGGACACTTTTAATGGACTAAACCACTTCTACACTAAAATGAACAAACACTAATAAAATATAATATATATATAATACTAATATAGTATATATAATTAAAAAATAAACACTAAAATTTCATGGACTAAACATTTTAGTGTGGTCAAAAAAAGAACCATGCCTGATCACCACAATTAATAATGAAATTAAGATTAACCTCAAACAAGTGAAACTGCTATAAAATACTAACCTGAGGATGATCACTTGACATTCCGGACATGGAAAACTGCACTGGAGTTGACTGTGTAGTGGATGTTGGGGGAGCATTTTGTGCATTTTGGACGTGCTGGTATCGCATCATTGATTCCTCGGTGGGGTGATGATGTTCGTGCCCAGCGGGGTTCATGGGGCGTGTGGTGCCACCACCAGGTATGTGGTCCCCGGCACCACTCTCAGCCATTGCACTCCCAGGCATGTTACTCGGCTGTAAGATGCCTACACCTTCAACAGCAATGCACTCTTCCTCATCTTCCGATATCTTGTCCTCGTCCAAGCTGCTCAAAACATACCGAACAGACCAATTCATATGCGAACCATCAGATCATACAAATGACAATGAATCACTACAAAGATGGAGAAAAGAGAAACAACCATTTCCAGAGTGAATTTGAATTTTTTTGCTTTACTTTCGAAGGTACCCAAGTTTTGACAAATTTTTTAAGTTAATATTTAACATTAGTCATTAATACCATTCAGAATAACACAAAATAGTAAATATTCCCAATTCACCTGTTTTCTCAAGAAATTCTACTGTCTAACTCTGGGTTACCATGATAAGTGTATTTCTTTAAAATCTCGTAAACATTTCCTTTTCTGTATCTTGTCTTCCTTGCGATTCATGTGATTTTTCTTTTAAGTAA
>WURS02005481.1:0-12619 GCA_011762765.2 Rhinocypha anisoptera
ACCATCAAAGTCAGCCCTATATAAGGCGAACATTTTACCTTCTCGACACTTCGACCTGAAGACGCTAGCAGGATGGCCAGCGAAACTGTTGTCACCACAAGTCAACAAACGCGGACGCAGAACCCGATAATGCCGAAAGCAATAATTTCCTTTTTTTACTTTCAATTTGAATCTTTTCAAAGTGCTCGAATATAAATAAAAGAGCAAGTGTTCTTCGTAAATTCCATTTTCCTCTCCCTCTACTACATATTATTTTTACTCTAAGAGTGCCGGAACTGAATTCCACCGTTTATCTACATTTATTTAAATTTCATTTCATTCATTATACATTCATCCATCACCAAAAGTTAAATTTAGTACTTGTAACATAGTATGTTAAATGGAAAATCTCATGTTCCAACTGCTACTTGTTTCAGAACACAATTACGTCAAATAAGTACAATACAATATACAATTCGTGATACAATGCTGATGACTTTAAGTATTTGTTTTACCAGGTGATTAAATTATTTCGTGATGATTTTAATAAGTTTAAACAATAGCACCTAAAATTTCTTAGGAAAATCATTAGCTTTTGGCGTTATAAATAAATTATGAAAGGTATTAAAAGTGATTCAAGGAGCTAAATTTAGATTTTATCTTATGCGGATTTTAGATATTGGAAGCTTATGAAGTCTTAGTTATTTGGAAAAGTAATTTACTTGTATTTCAATATTTTACCACAACTACAATCGTACTTTATGGGATTATTAAATATAAACAATAGCCTCACTCGAATAAGCATAACCCATATAGATCAAGTTGGATTGCAGTTTCATTGCTCCCATTTGTACAGAAAGTCACCCACCTACAAGATTACGCACAGCTTTTAGACGGAAAACAAATACTTATTTTACTTCCAAGATCTAACGAACCTATGCTGGGTAAAAATCAAATGATCACTTACATATATTTTACGAATAAGAAACGGTGTCAATGAAATTTTGGGGAAGCGTAAAATTGTTCCTTGGAATTAAAAGACGAATTCTCATGTATTGCCAGTAACAGACTGGGAATAATGTAAATTGATATAAAAATGAATTCATTACACGTATGATTTTTCTCGGAAATAATAGAAACCAGGTATAGTGAATTTGATTCAAGAAATGTTATTTTCTGTTTCTTTAAGTGTACATCCATGTAAATTTTAAATTAAAAATCGCTCCAACACAAATGGAAAACGACCAAAAGATTAAAAAATTTTTTCACGAAAAAAATTTAAATCCATTATATATGATTGAATACATGATTTCAAACATCTACCACCGTTATTTCTCTTCAAGGGCAATTACTGCTAATTAAATTTCGATTTGTTCTATCAATTAAACTTCTACAAAGTGAGATCTATTCGACTTCGTTGAAAATCACTCATTTTCCGGGTAAAAAAGTAAATAATGTTTATTTTATAAAATGTCAATGATGTGAAACATATTTTTAAATTATGACCTAGTCGAAGCGATTACATGGCTGGAAGCATTCTGACCTTGCGAGGCACTCCGCTTTTGGGGCAGTAAACCTCAAAAGATTTAGAAATAGATACGCCAAATGTATTCTACTCCATTTGTTGGCAAATGGATACATTTAGTTTGCCGATCACACCATGTTTTTTGCCCATACATATTTATGACAGTTATAAATACGTGAAGCTGATAATGACCTACGCTTTCAAAAACACGGTTGCATCAGGCCAAGTTATTTTCATTCAAAACCGGATAAAAGACTCGAGAAAACTCCCACCGAACGTCAATGTCCTTACTGCTTAATCGGGTGTACAATAAAGCGATGAACTGTGATTTCCAATCCACTACCACTACTGCAAACCGAAATAAGTGGACATCGATTCTCCGCCATGGAAATGTCACATTAAAAAATAAAATTTATTAGTTTTAAACTATTTTAACTACTATTGAGAATTAATGAAAAATATGAAAACTTACGAGGATCAATGGTCTTTTAAAATAGTCATGCGAAGAGTGGTGAAATCAATTAATGGTAAGTATACTTAAATATATATAATATTTCGTAAGTAAATATGGAACAGAAAATATTAGATATATTGGTAAAAAAACTCAAAATTATCATGAGTGCTAATGATGATAAAACATTTAAAGTGATAATTTCGATAAAAGGTTTCATGGTTTTTATTTTAATAGTTTCATATGCAGGTGACTATAAAATTCACATGACCAAATGAATTTCAATTACTTTTCTTACATATCGTAGGACATTTCCTTATTCCCGCGTATAAGACCCAAAATCGAAATTACTACCTAACGTAATACAGTGTTCTAACCGTAAAAAAAGAAACACATTTCATGATAGACTACTATTAACTTGACAATATTGAGGTTAGACCTAAATAGTTTATCGCTATTGGCTTGTTTTATTCACGAAATGAAACAATCCCAGATGATTTATTGTGCGTAAATTATGGCAGTAAAATCAATTCATCCCTTTTTTTTATAAACACTATCCGAATGCTGATGTCAAGTCACGCTAACGACATCAAAGAACGAGAGGGGAAAATGCTGTGCGTTGGAGAAAGAGGACATTAAGGAAGTGTGGAAGAGAGAGAAACAGAGGAGAACAAATTTGGGTTGACGCTTGAATTCAGATATATTTATCTCTAGTCTCATTTTTCACCCAAAACTTGCATAATAATAAATTTCACTTTTCCCCAAAAATTAAAAATATAGAATAGTGAAGAAAGGATCAGTGCGTTCCTCATCCTTATGTTCCAATTTAGATTTTATTATAGAAATTCAATGTGAAAAGCGAATCGCAGAGAAATGCTACACAAAAATCCAATCATCCAACTTGTTAACAGCGTTGGAAGTACCTTGTCGTCAACACATTCCAATATCTGAGATGATCATACGAATTTATCCACATAAATAATAAACTGAACCATGGGCCCAGTGACAAAAATATGATTACTAAAAGTTACGCCAAATAAGAATGATGGTATTATTTTGAAACTATGAATTAATTTTATGGAAAAATATTTTGATTTTGGAAAACAGCCAATTTTTTTGCTAAAAACGAACAATGAAAGCGAACACAACGGAAAACAATTTATATTCTCGAAAAAAAAATTCCCTTATGAATACCTCTCCGAAGAGAGCTAACAAAAATAAAATCATACAACAGGATATCGATTTCAATGTAATTAAGTATGACTAAATGAAGGAGGGCAGTTGATTGGCGTTGGTCAAATTAAAATGACTGTGAACGCAGAACATCATTTTTGCATATCCTCAGGCGGATTTTGCTCAATCAAGCACAAGGAATCAACAACCACTTTCATTTATTTTAGCTTCAAAAAGGCAATGGTGTGTATGGAATTTGAAAATGTACTCTTCCGTGCTTAACACATTGGGAATAATCTTTATTTTTAGCACGGGGGAGGAAATTGCAAAATGCTGTATGAGAAAATCGACCCGTTTTCAATGAACGTATATAATGCAGAAATTAAATTATTTTGCAAAGATTCCAAAGGTTCAGAATTCGTGATAACTATCATAAGTGGACAGTTAAAACATAAATACACATTAACTTTAAAAATAAGGCCGGAACTTGGTAAATTGTTCACTGTGACATATAAGAAGAAAAAGCATTTGAGAATATGGAAAATTAAGTAGCAAGTTATTTTATATTGTCATGAATGAAATTGGATGGTTGAAAATGACGATAGGATAAAGACATACCGTGACCACATTTCAAAGGGTTTCTCTCCATAGAAAATGGCCTTGTCCTTTACCAAGACTCTTTCTAACTTTTCTTTATCCAATACTCTTTCATATTACAACAACTATAAATCAGATTTAAGTAATTAATTCTTGCAAATTTCTTAAACTTTCTGAAATATAAATCATAAAATAAGTCTGAAACAAATAAGGGTGTAATTAGTCTTCTGTCTAACTTTTCTTCACTTCTAAGTGGCTCGTTGATTGTATTTCGGTTATATTCTCGATATGACATCCGTTGCAAATGCAGATGTAAACTGATCTCTCGGTCACTAAATGGGTCAGCACGTTCCACTTCGAGTGAGGAAATTGATATCCGAATAGCGTGATAGGGCATGATGTTTTCAAGTGGAAGTTTTAATTTATCTTTCTCCAAATCAACGAATTGAAAATCAACAAATGATTTTGAATTGTGAAGGCGTGTCTTAGAACTTCAGTAGCCTAATACGGTGCTTTTACAGGAAGAAAAGCGAAATACCGACAATGTTTTCTAAGGTAATAAAATGAGATGAGACCATGGAATAATAAGAGGAGGTGGGAAATATGAGTGTCTATAAAGGCGTAGGCGTTGTGGATTCTTCTAAGGAAAAAGGATAAGATTCTTTCTTGTTGAAGCATGATCCTCCAAGAAAAAAATGTCTCTATGATATATCGTTACACTTATAAAGTTAGGTTGCAACTCTATTAACTGAATGGATATAAATTCTATCGCTTCCGCCACTGAGGAGATGGTGTGTTGTCCGCCTTGATGAGGACCAAATATCCCGGCTTCATCTCTGGACCACCAGTTCCACAGCTGTTGGTTGATCTGCCGCAGGCGCTGCCATCGAGTTAACCTGTGAGAAGCTATTTCACATAGATCAGATTCAGGTAAAGAGGTTAAGGCAGCTCCTATTAGGAAATGTCCTGGGGTTAGGAAGGATAAATCTGAAGGATCATCTGATAAAGGAATTAATGGGCGTGAATTCTAACAGGCTTCTATTTGTGTTAGTACTGTGATCATTTCTTCAAATGTCAAGGATTCATTTCCTGCTATTCGTCTTAATTATTTTGAGTGACTTCACTCAGCCACCCAAATTCCGCCTTGGTGAGGTGAATTAGGTGTAATAAGATGCCATTGACATCCTTCATGGCTCATGTACTCCGTTATTCCCTGTGTGAATTGTTCATCATTAAACACTTTCGAAGTTCTTTGAGTTCTCATTCTGCACCATTATCACTATATATGTGGCTGCATTTCCCTCTGCTAGCAAAGAATCGCCTTAGGATTGCGATGAATGCTGCAGTGGACATCTCGCTTACTAGTTTGATGTGAAGGGCCTTGGTTGCCAAACATATAAATACAGCTATTTAGGTCTTTACAGTGGTCTTACTCCTTGGATTTCCTTGTTTGACGTAAACTGGTCCTGCGAAATGAATGCCAGTATTAGTAAATAGGCGACATTGTTGAACTCTAGAACCAGGATAGTCGCTCTAATCAACTGACGTATCCTTGGAATCGAAAATGTTTTTCTAATAGATGCTGTCATCATATGTGGGCCTGAATGAAGTAAACGTTGATGTTCATCTTCAATTATAAGCTTAATCAGATGCGACGGTAGTGCTATAGGATGTTTGGTATTATGTGGTTAACTTGTTTCGTGTTTACGACCTTCTACTCTCAAGATGCCTTCTTCATCAACATGTGGATGCAATTGTCTCAGCAGGCTCTTGCTGTCTATGACTTCATTTGTAATTAAAGAATTTATTTCAGATGGCTAAACTTTGTGTTGTACAATGTGTTTTCTTGTAGCTTCTTGCTGCTCCCTTGGTGTCAATACTGTTGAGTAACGTATATCCCTTTTCTTTCACTTGGAAATGAATCTTAAACAATATGTGTTATTCATTGCAGTTCTTTAAATGATGAGTATTCGGTAATTAAGACCCCGCTAACTTTGCACACTGTTAAATTGAGGTTTACACTTCTCTCCTCAGGGATTACCTCAGAGGGCATTCCTTGATGATCTGTTGGCAAAGTTGTTATCTCTTGTTCTAGCCAAGCTGGTCCTGCCCGCCATAAGGAATTGCTCTGCAAATTTTCTACTGATACACCTCGCGATATTGAATCTGCTGGATCGTCGTGTTATTGTACATGTCTCCAGTTGTGAGAAGATGTATTTTCTTGAATCTCAGTCACTCTGTAGGCGATAAATGTCTTCCATTTGGTTGGAGATCCAGGCTAACGTCACCGTTGAATCGGTCCACAGGTATATACTCTTGATATCCTGAGTTAAAATTTTTAGCAATTTCTTCATTAAACTTGAATGAATTAGTACTCCTCATAGTTCCAACCTTGGGATTGAAATTCTCTTGAGGAGCTACCTTCGATTTTGAACCTAATAATTGCACAGTATATTCATTTTTTATTAGTAGACCTAATATAGATACAAGCTCCATTACTCCTTCAGAAGCGTCTGAAAATCCCTGTAATTCAATAATTTTTTTCTTCAGAAGACAGGACAAAACGGTTAATCTTTACGTGGCTCATTAAAGGTAACTTTTTGAAAGTATTCCCATCCTTGCTGCAACTGAACTGGTGAGGTATCATTCCAATTCAAATTTCCTTACTGCAATTCTCTCTGCAGTTTAATTTCTTGTTACGGAGTAGCTGATCCCGTAATTCCATCATCAAATTAGAAATATCTGCTCAATACTACAGCTTCAGCCACACGTTATTTGGTGAGTCGAGGTAAATTAATTTGGAAGACACGTCATTTTAAAAAGCAGATGATCGTTAGGTTTATAATTATAGTTTTTACATAAGGATGAAAGTTAAAGTTAACCTGGAAAGTGGAACTTAAAGTCACATAAGGATGGACTACTTTTACGAAATAAATGCCTTCCTCCATAATAACAATTCTCTCGGTATTTCTTTTTTTTACATTAAAATAAGTTATGCATTTGGTATTATACTCATATGGATACACATAATTGTCACTGAAGACCATTTTACATACCTCATGATTACCTGAATGGCTTGAATGATACCGTGAACAATGATAATTTCTTGAATGATGAAATCATGTGATGAAGAGGTGTATTTTCAATTAAAGACTGATCTTTGGTCTCTGGAGGAATATCTACATAATTAACATAAAAAACATGGCAAAGGCGAGCACACCACTCACTGGCCATGTACTCAGGCAAATAATAACTAGAGTATGTTCTAATTCACTACATGATCTCGTTATTCATGGAATTTTTCATGCTACCATGCAGGTGATCATGCATCATTAAAAAGAATTTTGGTCATAAATCTTCCAGTTAGCTGTATGAATTGATACATGAGATATAAACGAACTCATCTCAGAAGTTTATCATCCTTTTAACTTGATGATTTATAGGAAGTATCGAATGTTGTCCAACTCAAACTCACCACTAAACAGTTCCATCTATGCACACGTTATTTTTTCGACTTGCGGCTAAAGGTCGACTTCCACAGGCAAGGTACTCTCTCATCGATATCGTCTCTTTTGCTCCAAGGCTGTTCCCCTTTCACTTTATGGGTTCTCTTATAATTCTCATCCAAATTGGAACCTTACTCCCTCCATATCTCTCTCCTTCCACTCGTCAGCCTTCCGTCTTGTCCCTTTGGCAGTTACATTCTTCCCTAACCTCCCCCCCCCCCCTTCACGACGTTCGTACGTCGATGCTTGTCCTGCGTAACTAGCCGGCAATTACGTCCTAACCCCTTGCAATGGCACCGTTGAGATTGGTTCATATAAATCTACATCTGGGCGTGCACCCTGTTAGCTACACAACGACGAATGCAAGTCTCTGCAGGCAGCAATGGAAGATGTGCTATCGTAATGTTTTAAGGATAACCGTGTGGAATCCTTTAATCTGGGCCAACGCATATTCAACGCAGGAAAGAGGGATCTATCACTTCCAAATGTTATAAATATTAATATATTACCATGCTCGTCTCATAAATATAATGTGGACTAAAAATAACGAACAAATATCGAAGCTTCAGGCGTGATGTGGTGGAATTTTAACATGTTGAGTAAAAAGTTAATGCAATTTCCCACAAAAAAATATACATGTTACATCATCATCAGGCATCGGACCTGATGATGATGATATAGCATCGAAACCTGGTTGCAATAAACATATATTTTTGTGGAAAATTGTGTCATCCTTTTGCGCAATACGAATAACGATTTTAGAAACATAAATGGAGCCAACTCAGTTTTCTGAAAATTTGTAATCGATAGTTCTATTTAATATTTCTAACTTGGTTCGACTATGTTTTAACCAATTACCGAAACAAACTTTCAAGTATCGTATGAAATTTTTCATACTTCTTCATTAAACTTTTATAAGGGTTCGGGGTACGGACGTTGACCCCACTTGAAGTCTCGTACAAAATTCTACGAGTACTCGGAAGAAGTTACTGAACTCGAAATAGAGTCTTTCAGGGACAATTTGGCAAGGAACCCTTGACTATTCTACCAACGAGTGCACAAGTCAAAAGTTCGACTGGCTTAAAAAGTATAAAAAGTTCCGTATAACATTCAACTACGAGGAAAGCAGGTAGTCGGCATGAATTCGCTTCTCTATTAAAAGGTGTCTTAGGAAGCTTTCTGAAAATTCTGTCTTTATACAATTCGGGTAGACTTTGGATATGAAATCTTAGTAAATTCAAGCATACCTTATAAACTATACCGGTCTCCTCTTTTATATAAGATATCAATGCCTTTTACTAAGCCATCATTAGTATACAATGGAATATTTTTAGGCTGTTGATGAGAACCTCATTAAATGATACCACAAAGAAAATCAGTTTTTCGGCTTCTTTGAGTGTTTCAAGTTTGTGGTGTTCTCTCTACCTCTATAGAATGTTTACTTATGTCTCCAATAAAGTAATTGGTACAAATAGTCTTTCTTTATTCACGAATCTAAAGTCTTTAAGCCTCATTAAATGTATGTTGCCAATTTAAACGATTTATTTAAAAATATGACAAAAATAAACGTAGATACAATGTTTTCAAGTTCTTACGTGATCACCTAATAAAAGGTCTCGCCCAGAATTTGTATTATTTAATTTTATTTTGAGAGTGTGAGGTGCATCAAATTACAGGTAATTGAATCAACCTGTAACTATATATTCGGTTCGCATGCTCTTTACACATGAAGATACATACATACATATAAGTTTCATATACGTATGCACCGTATATATAATTTAATGGACCAAAATAGGACACGGACAAGTGAAGTAAGAAGCCTTTAAACAAAATCAACAGATTGTAATGAATTTCCAGATTTTATAAGTATAATAAAATTAGAGTACACAAATATGGGTAGATACCTGTATACTTAAAGACGCTACGCAGTGGTCGGATTAGTGAAAAATCTGGCCATAAATCGAAAAATCAGTGGAATTGCATAAAAAACAATTTATATATAATGGTTTTGGTTGCTGATTCCGAATTTGTCATTAAAATTCCACAATTAAATATGGCGGACTTTTTTATTCGAAATAATTATTATAATACTTTTAAAATAAGATATAAGTTTTTTTTGGATGTATGAATTCGAATTTGACATAAAAAAGTACAAAACTCAAAACGGAGGATACAAAATGGCCTATCAATTTTTAAAATTCATAGATTTTTATCGAAAAGGCTAAGAGTTACGACATTTCACAGGGATTCATCAGATTCAATTGATATACATTAAGAACATGGAAATAGATGAATTAAAATACATTTTTTTTGTAAATTCAACAGTTTTTATTTATGGAAATGGGGAATAGTTTGAAATTGCTGCGCTTCGTATAACACAATACTGATGTTTGGACAATTTTTCTTCCTTAAGAATGGAACTAGCTGTTTCACCAGCTACTGTTCGTGGAATTTGGGCGAATTTAAACTCGTAACGTCTGACCTATTATCGTGATGCTGGGTGCTGGCCAATTATTTCATTGTTATTAATGTGGAGTGGCATTTTGGATAATGTATTGTTGGAAAGTAATTGATTGGTGTTTACGTAAGGAGAAGAGCGGGGATTGTTGGAAAGTTATAGCGGGGACTGTCGAGTGCGGAGTGTGGGGAGTGTGAAGTGAGACACGAGTGAATAATGACAAAAGTTTGGAAGTGTGCTGCGTTTTCTTTGGATTACTCCCGATGAGCAGTATGGTAAAATTAAATCTGACCTTACAGCACAAACAGATTGTGTGGTTTTCAGTGGGTATGGCCCGGGTTCCCCGGCCGAGACCCACACTCCCCAGGCCCACCTTCCCCTCACTTCTGATAGGAGTGAAACATTTTACATTTATTTTAATCCGGTTGTATCAAGCCGTCACGGTTTTCGGTTACGGCTCTTTTCACTTTTAACTCTTTCTTAAATTTTGCATCCTCGGTATCGCTGACGGCAAATGACAGCCGTTATGCATCACTAGAAAAAAAATGAGACGAGGGATCTGTAGAGATCTGAGTACTTGCATGCATCACAACGGTATAACCCAGTCTGGAACCTCGGTGGCGGCATATTATTTTATCAAAAATATTTTCAAGACATTAACATAACGTCCTCTGTCCTACGTCATAGTTTACCGAGCCTGTGCCTAGGAGAGACGTGGGGGAGATTGTTAGTCGCGTAATGGTCGTTCAGAAGTATGAGCAGTACATGGACTTTCGTAGCTCTGGGACACTTAACCATCTCGCCGTGCGCAGCGACGACATATTCCATTTTTATCCCGAATAAGGAGATGACTTCCCGCTTCGCTTCCCCTTTGAGTGCCCCGCAGAGGGCTGCTCCTCCTCTTAACCCTTTGCTGCCCTTCAACGGGTCGTCTCTTTCCCTCCGCTCCCGCCAACTTAACGATGCATTAGTCCCTCGGATGTCGTTACTACGTCCTCCCGACGTCCACCCGAGGTAATTATTAACCTTCGCCGAGTCCTCGCGTGATTATACCTTGAAAAGGGCACTTCTCCCCGCTCGCCACCCGGACGATATCTTTATCGCCGGGGCCTTGGAAGAGGGAAGGCATTCGACAGGACATCACAGGGTACGGCGGACCCTCAACGCCGACCCCTCAGCCATCAAGATCACATAAATTATTAACGGCGGAAGGGATCCATTCCAAAAAGCATTCGCTGGAACGGCTCCCACAGGCACACGAATTACCAAGCGGAATTCTGCGAGAGCAGGGATGAGAGCTAGGTTTTTTTTTTCACGGGTCACCCTCATTCAACGAAGAATGATTGTGTAAAATTTTGTTTCGCGAAACACACTAGCTGAAGTTGGTTCCTGGTTAAATAAACAAAATTTAATGCCATATTCTTTATAATCTGCCAGTCTTTATGAGGTGTTTTAAATAGTAGGCTATTAATTTTTGCAAGGAGATATCACAAAAATTTTTACACCGAATAATCAAGGTTTTGCAAAAGTACGTAAGAAACTGGCTGAACTTGGCGAGACTCAAATGTGCCACAAAATATTTAAAATGCGGAAGAAAAAAATAATATAGCCAATCTTTCCCATGGATTATGTATACATCAGCGTGGATCGTAAATAATTCCTGACTGTGGCCATCGCTACGACTGTGTTCGATGATTGTATATAGGACCCTTTGGTGCAATATTTTGCAGAGGTATACTAATAGAGACGAGATTTACACAAGTAAATAAATTTTCATTTCTGCGACTCCATTCTTGAACTATTTCCTCACGTCGAAAACGTTTCGTTGGAACACTTTAAAAAATTTCTTCTATGAGGTTAAGAGCGTAACGGCAATGGTTGCGAAACTAATTGGGAATTCGTGACAACGAAAAACATCTCACACTAGATTAAAGTTATCAATGAAGTTATCAACACTGAATTAGATACTGAAGCTCAGATTCGTGGCCCTAAGTATATAGGATGGTACTTTGAGATTTACCATGTAATGGGAAATTGATAATCCAAGAAATAGGTTAAAAAATTTGAAATTTCAACTTAAAAACTTCTTCTTTATTCCGACATGTTTCGGTGCAATACACCATTAAACCAATTTTTTAACCTATTTCTTAGATTATGGATCGTTTCCACCTCATCTCACCTGACTCTATAACGAGAAATTGATACCCCAAACAACCAGATTTAGGATTTCCTTCGTCCGGTTAAAAAGCAACGACTTGAAGGTAGATTAGTAAGTTATTCATAAAAGTTTAGGAGGTTTAACGTCATAATTTGGTATTCTCACTCCTTGCGACACGATGAAAGGAGGTTTGCAGGGTATCAAAAGTGGAGGTAGATATTTTTGAATCAAAATAGTTTTGAATTTTGAAATTAATGGGATAGAACTAAAGACGTCCTTCCTTTGAATTAAGAACACTTAAATAAATGATTGTTTCGAGTGCCAAATGATTCAAGTGAGTAAATCATGGTGAATCGAGAGATATAAATCATCCTCCTTCCTCAACGTTGTTTTAGCTTTCGTCTCATTTTTGCGCATTGCAACATTGTTATTTTAAAAAATTGTAATAATTCATAATACCGAACGTTAAGAAATTTTCACCATTCAAAAAATTCGCAGAGTGACGATAATTGATTCCTTTATCAATTTTACTTGGGATGAAAAACAACATTAAGAAAACGAAAGTAATGGGAATTTTCGAGAAGTAGGAAGGCTAGGCTGAATATCAAGCTAGAAGGGAATAAATTAGAACAGTTGGTAAAGTTCAATTATTTGGGAAGCATCATAGAAGAAAATGGAGGTAGCGTCATGGTTATTAGACGAAGAATTGCATTAGCAAAAGAGGCCTTTGCGAAAAGGAAAGAGTTAATGAGAGGGACCATAAATAAAG
>WURS02005491.1:0-12619 GCA_011762765.2 Rhinocypha anisoptera
AGAAGAAGACGTGGAATGGGAGGAGGGGGGCACGGGAAGACGTTATGATGCGGAGGCATGCTCCGTGACCGTGCTCTGGGAGGAGGGGGGAGGGGCGAAATATGCTGGGGCAGCTATTTCGGAAGCAATCTCGAGCCTCGCCCAGCGGCGAGAAGGGTAAAGATATAAGTTTTATTTTGCTTGACATCTTTGGCGTATTGGGATGATTTCCCGTCTGCAAACACGTTCCCCGTTCATAACAGTATTTATATCTCTTTTTCTTAACTCTCCTTGAACTTTTACGCAAAGGGCTCATTTTTAATGGTCTTCAGTTCATAATTTCTCACTTTGCTGAATAATTTATTCATTTTAGATAGGTAACAGAGGATATTTTAGCTCCATATAGTACAATGAAATCAATTTAGAGAATTAGAAATTGCTACTCGTTTTTGTGTACACGCTTACTCATTGAGTAGGTACATCCTTCGATGTACCTACTCAATGTAATATAACAATTTCACTATTTATATTTGTCCTGATGGCAATTACTTACCACCTACAGCTTGCACTTCAGTAAAGTTACAACTATTCCAACTATTTAGAGCATTTTCTTATTTTTAAAAATTAATTGATATTTATGCTATTTTCTTTTTCCTGTAGAGCTAATAAAATTACTAATTAATAGGTACAGAGATTAATTTTAGATAGGCCAAATTTTACTAAACTAATAAGTTAAATCACTAACTAAATTAGCAACTTAGGCACTCTTTAGAAATAAATTTGAACCTGAATAGGGCGAGAATAAGGCAAACAATATCTTGCATTACGCCAACAAAAATGGAAATCCTAGTCTTAAAGTGTATCAGAATTATAGAGTTTTCTTATATACACCATATTTGTTAAATAATACACCTCTCATAAGTGAAGAATAGGAAAGAATTCAAATCCATGTGTCTTTAAAATGAATGAAAAATCGTAACATCAAAGGCATCTATTTAACCATTGAAATATCTTAGTCATTTGTAATCAATGTACCAAAAATCAATTCAAAATCACATATAAACACCAGTGAAGTGTTAGCCATAAAATAATCGTACTTAAACCTGTATAAATCAATGTTTTAAGTTAGTGTATAAATATAAAATAATTGTTTTAGTTAGATGAGGAGGAAAATCGTCGTGTGGTTTATTTTCACTTGTCAGGCCCCAAACGTTTTGCATGTTAGATATAAATCGCAATATTGAAAACACTTTTGTGAGAGTTAATATTAGCAGAGGGCAGTTGCTTTAAGGACTGTCAGGATTCTTTTCAACGTAAAAAGGGTTATTTTTTCAAAACCCTCTCCTTGCTTAGCAACATCTGTTAGGAGCAGATGCTGCGGACTCCTTAGGTTTTTAGTGCCGTCACACCTACTTCCATTAAGCCTCATTAGATATACATCAGTACCACGTGATGCTTCCTGGAGAGGCCACTCCTACAGTATGTTAGTGGCCAAGCTTACTTAAGCCATCTGCTATCACTCGACGATAGTAGGTACTCACTGGCCTAATCGCCGTGCCAATTACGACAATTTCCAGCTAGACCTGAGGGCGGTGTTTACGTTTCGGTAGTGCGTCACTATTCTATCAACTATAAGGTCCAAATAATCTGCCCTTTTGTTTCCGTAAATGTCATTATTTCGGTCATATCATACGTTCGAACAATATTTTGTTCAGGTGACTGGATAACATTTTCTTGCAGAAGGTAATGTTTGGGAATTAATTGAAGGGTGCACAAACTATAGCATTAAATAAATATAAACGTCAAACCCTCCACCAATAATGGTGCAGAGGAGATGTGCACGTGTATATGATTGTAGAAGAAAATCATTTCATGGCAAATGAAAATTAGATACTGGTTCTTATGTAATGAAATTAGTAATCAAACATCATTTTTCTTCTTTGATTGATCATAAAACTATTGTGAAGTACTGCCATTCAGATTCATTTAAGTCTGAAAACTAAATATCTGAGCTCTTTGGAGGTAATAGATATTTGGATGATATTTATAATAAAAGGTTGTATAAAATTTAATTATTTCAGGAACTAGTATTCCTTCGAATATCTCAAAACATTTTGATACACCATTGTAGTTATGCTCGTTCCGTCTGTCAACTTTATGCCGATGGTTTCCCGATTTAGGAACTATTTTTCATCAAGTTCAACCCACATTGATTTGCTACTGAATTTTCAAATTGTCAGTAAACAATTTCCGAGAGTAAAATCAAGAATCATTTTGTGTAGATGAAGTAAAGAATAATGGAAAATAACAACTGATCCCTACACTATCTTTTGTAGTGAAATTGCCAGTATGATTTCTTCAAATTATGAAATTTTTTATAACTTACGTATTCATCAATGCTTTCTTCTTCTTCTTTCTCTCTCCCACTTTTCAATAATATAGAATTTTTGGTTTATTTCATACCTTTTCATCCAAAAAAACACATATTGTGTCGAAATTGCATACGAGAACCCGTTATTTAATGATATGGGAGAAAATAATTTTGTCAAAAATTCTGCCTCGATGTAACAATAGCAAACAGCGTACCTTCTCCTTCGTAATGCAAAAAAATGACAATTCTTTACATAATATAAAGATTGACCAACCCTCAACTCGAAAATTTAATTTTTTTTATCTATACGGGGTCAACTTAGGTGTCATGCCTGACCAGTAGTTAGTTGATAAAATCTAAGAAATCATTGCCAAACTATTGATTGAGGATCGAGAACGGTTTGAAACATCGGATCTTGGACTTTTCCAACACGAGCCTCCTCTTTGTGGCCTTCAAGTAATCTAAGAGGCAATTCAATTGGATCGCATGCATTGGTGCCGGCGTGCTATGCACTGTGGAAGGCACCCGTAATTTTTTGGCGGATTCACGCAATTCACCTCTCACTGTAATGGCATCCGACAAAAAAATTCTCTCCGAACTCTGTTAACAAGGGAGACTCATGAGCCGCAGTATTTCAGTTGGGCGTGGTAGCCACTTAGTTCCGTTTGTTTACGAAGGAGAGCCCGGGTCCTCACTCCTATTTGCCTCCTACATAAGGGACACTCCGCACATTTTACTGCTAATTGCTAAGCTGTGAGATAAACACAGACACACACACACACACGTACTCCTCCTTCGCTAGTGGACCACGCGGTGGTTCCAGTAAAATATTGGATCTAAGGATTAGGAGCAGGGAGAGAAGGATATCCCCTTGTACCGTCCCGAGTACCGCGTTTCTTGCTAATTTCAGTCTGTTTGGAGATCCTTTTACACCTCCAACTCGAATGGCAGAGGGCGCATCTTGGGACGACCTTTAGCCCCGATCCCTCCTAAATTTTGGGAGGCGTGGCCAAACTCCCACGCACTTGGCTGCGACCCACGGGCGAGGCCTCCTCGCGACCTCTTTCTCTCCCTCGCCATATTCCATCGGAGCCGCAGCGGTAAGCCTCACTTTCATAATTGATTATAGACGCCGCCGCCGCTCAGTCATGGTTGTTCTGCCTCCTCCCCTCGTCGTCTTCTCGAAATTCCGCCACGTGGATGTCTGACTGGATTGTGATCCGAGAGCCCCGTCGCTATGTGTGTGTGTGTGTTTTCCTCTGTTTTCTCCCCTTTCTGAATTCCCTTCTGTATTCCCTTCATGCATGCTTAAGCCCTTTTGGGTTTGTTCTCTGTTAAAAAAAATAAAATAAAACTCGCACGAGGCAAAATAACATAAAGCCGATTAAAGGTTACGTGTTATTGGGATGATCTACAAAATCCAGCGGAGATTAAAGGGGGCTCTCGCCGTACCGTGAACCATGCTTGTCGAAAACTGTGTTGCTGAAAGACAGAGAGAGAGAGACAATTTAAAAAAAAATCAAGTTTGCATTTAGGATCAGACTTTCCGTGTTCCTTTTTTTGTGTTTTCTGTTTCAAACAAGGAACATGTTTGCGGCGCGTGCGCATGAATCGGAACTTATGTATGCCAAATTCGCCGAGTTGGCGGAGAAAGGCGAAGGAAGGTAGAGATATCTCTGTGTAAGATTCTCGAAATATTTACGGGCGAAGGTTAGCCCAAGTGATTTCACGATTATGAATAGCGGCGCGATAGCTTCGCAATCTACTAGACCAGAAAATGGGGTTTTGCTGCGGGAACTGTCTCAAAAGTGGGTCATTATTTATACGTCCCTGAACGAATCGCAAGGGTGCGTTATTTTCTAGAAACGAAATAAATCTACTATTTTGATCGGTAAACCAAAACAAATTGTGATTGTCGACGTGTCGTAAACCCGAGCCATTCCGGAATTTTTTTTTCATTTCATATTGCGACGTAATTAATATGCTTCTCCTGAATTTTCCCCAGCATCTCCCATATTCTTTCCCTGTACCCGACGCCCCCACTGGATATCTAATTTAGCTTGAGTCTAATTTGGTCGGTTTCGAATTTTCCAAATACGCACGCTCTTGCTTGTCGACATTAATAGGACAACTCCCCCATTGCACGCACGCCTGTACGGGTCGGCGATACGGGGAATCCTCGTGGGGAGGACGAATTCTAAATAATGCTTCATGAGGGGTGTGTATATATTTACTAACGTGGTTCTTTATGGTCGGGCACATTACTACGTCGGAATGTCTGTGTCGGAGAGACTTTGAGAGGGTGTTGGCTTACGCAGACGACTTTCGAGGCCGATTTTACATTTCCACAGATTATAAATGAACAGTGGTGGCACTAAAATAGTATCGTGTTTCGCCGCGTGGGAGGTTATAGATCACAACCATCCAGCTCCCGTTTCGGATCTCGTCTCCGTGAGTGAACTCATATTTTTTTACCCTCTTTCCTTTCTCCCCATTCGTCTCCTTGGTGCCATTCCCGTCACGACTCGCCTTTTCCTTCTTTCTTCCCCCGTATACCTATCTGGCAGTCTGCTTTACTTTACATTTACTCCCCTGAAATAACGGATTCCCCTGCGTTATAATTCGCGTTCCGAGAGATGGACGCTTGATAGAACACGAAGCGGTTAAGATAATGCCCTGCTCACGCTCAGTGCGTCCGAATCCAATGCCATGTTCTTATCTCTTTTGCTTGTCCAACACCAAACTCCTTGGCAAATCATGCAGATTTCAATTTTTTTTCCGCGCACGGCGTGGGGTGCCCCTGTGCGTCATAACAAGGCGTTCCACTCTTTCCTCCGTCGGACCCTGTTGCTCTCCGGTAACCCTTTTTCTTTCTCCAGTGGATCCGTTTCAAACAATTCTAAACCGCACTCTTTCGTTCTAGGAAAAATTTAGCATCCTTGCAGCAATTTTTTGTATCCGAGACGGGCTGTATGCCTTGCAGCACACCCTCCGGCGATTTGCTTGGCGGTTAAGAGAGAAATAGGAAGTGACTCTCGGCCGTGAGGTATTGTTCACATCTTTGCACCCAAGATGTTTTCAAGACATCTCTGTTTCGAAAAATTAAAATCCCAGATTTTTGAAACCTAAAATAGTCCCGTCCTTCAGCTACATTTCTACTTGTACGCATTGCTCTGCCTAAGCTATGTATCACTCCTCTCTCATTGCGGTGATGGTATGACCTTGTGAACATGAGACTCCAGAATTGGACCTGCAGCGCGGAATATACGATTTTGAATTTATGACTGTCGCAGGTTGAATGTTCACCTCGTCCCTTCCTCATATTGAATTATTTCCACCGCTTCATATGCAATTATTTTTGGCAATGAATACTCCCGCACCGCTCCAGTGTATGTTAACAGTCGTTTGTGCTTTATTAGCGGTAGTGGTGTAATTCATCTGAAATTACGTAATAAGGTACGCGTGAAGGCGAATTATTTTCTCTGTCATGTGCATGCTGTTGTTGTCGGGAATATAGTGCGAGAAGGGAACGTAGTAGGAAAGGTTTGAAGAGGAAGACCGGATGAGAAATAAATACGCCAAATAAAAGGGGTGTCAACCTACAGAATCGCCAGGGTGTAAAAAATGGTTGGTTTCAAATTTCCGATTGAATTATTAAGTGTCTGCCACATCGTAAATTTTCATTGCTACCCGAGCTACTAAGATGTGGAATGGTCGGATTATCGATTGAGAAAATCCTCGTGTTTATTCATGACCTCCAACGGATGGGTGAGTTTCAGTCCGTCACTTTCTTTTGCCACATGGACATTACGCGTTGAGACCCGGTTAAAGATATGCGTAATTGGTGTGCCTTACGGCTAATGTAGATATTCTTCAAGACAAATTAGTTTTTCCTCTCTCGCCTTTTCCATCCGTTTTGAAATATCTGGAATTTCTTGCTCCACGTTTTTCCCCTTATCATCGGATTTGCCCAAGAGGTTTGCCACACGACGTGGGGCCTTCGAAATCCAGCTGTATGTGGCGTTTGTATAAAGATCGAACCGTAGAAAACTGCCCTTGAAATACGTTCAGAATTCAGGTTTTAAATACTTTGGATAAGTTTACTCGTACAAGTGATGAGGAACTTTTGAACTTTTAACTTATTCATGTGGATACATTTTAAAATATTATTTTTCTTAATCTCGAACCCCAGGCGCAGTGTTGTTTATATTTCTTCCTGCTGTAATCGAGTGTTTCACCTAGTTCACTCAAGTGCTCTTCATTTCGCGTGTATTAATTCGTAGGTTTCTGTTTGGAGAAGACTTCAAAACAGGTGTTTTTGCAATACGCAACGATCGTTCAGATTATTCGTAAAATGTATTTGAACTTTTAAAATCGCCCTTTTTCCTGTGTCTCAGCATTAGGGACTGTAATACTTGGATCCATTTAACGGTGGCATTATCTCATTACCGAGTACCGTAGGAAATCTGAATCAAAGTTAGTCATTATTAAAAGACGGTTCCTCAAACGATAGATCCATGTAACAAAATAACAAACAATTATGACTTTCTTCGTGTCGTTACTTTATTAATCAATGACCTCACTTCTTAACTCAATTTCAATCGCCCAGGTAGTCAAATTGGTCAATTGATAGGGCGCAAATAAGAAAGTTAGAACTTTACATGTCCTACAAGTGATTATTGATCGGTTGTTATCATAATGTACGATCAATGTTCAGAGAAAATGAAGCTTCTAAATTATATTTTAATTGTGAACATATTTCGTGACGTTGCCATTGGATTATTTGTTTTAATTCTCGTAGTTTCATGTTGTAAGTTTTGTGGGCCGTATTATGAACCACCTTCAGTTTGCTTGGCGAAATATGTTTTTGCTCCTGCGTGCAAGTGGCGCTCACTTAACGTGGCTCTTCCACCCGCCAACCCCATAGCTTTCACTGCTTTCTATTGGAGATCTTTTTTCAATCGTAGGCAAAAGTAGACTTTTATAAACACTCCAATATTCAAAGTAATTCCTTTGCCTGTTCATGATGTACATATACCTTGCATACGAAACTCAAAAGTTTCGTCATCAGCGGAGGGAGACAACTTTAATTTTAGAATTTTCGGTTGATTTCGAAGAGTTCTTGCACTGCCTTCCCAATATTTAGTTCTCTCGGCATCCCAGTTCTCCCGAGTCCTCAGGCATAGTAAAGTGAACTCAGCTAATTCCTCTGCACAAATATTTACTCAAGTTCCACAGACCGCTTCCCTCTTGCCCTTATCACTAAGTTTTCTGAAAGTGGCCGCAGGGTCAAAATGGCCCTGCACGCTTGTATGTACGTACCATCGTTACCAAGAGTGACCGCAAGCTTTCGCGCGAGTTCTCGTGATAAATTGATGAAAATGTACCATGCAATGATCATGGTGGATGGGAATAAAAAATTAATTATATATTCCATGGCCAATGCTTCAGTCTCTTTGAGAGTGCCTTCTTTTTGTGACCTCAGACCCAGGAATACGTTTTCCTCTTTTTTTTATATTGAAGGCACCCAACCAATATCCTCGTGAGGCAGGATTAGTTTTGGAATTAGATCGAGTGCAGCGTAGAGCAGCTGGATTTGTGAAAGGTTGTTGTGATCAACGTAGCAACGCAATTATGTTAATGGAGGAGTTAGATTGGGAGCCACTCGTTGATCGTGGGCTAAAATTTAGGTTAAATTTATTGTGTACATTTGAGGCAGATTACTTCAATGAACATCTTAAGGACATACTGCATATCTGATCCTACCCCATCATTATACGGTAGATCATTTGACGCACGTAAAATCAAGGGGATAGGTTGTAGAGTGGATAGAGTTAAAAAGTCATTCTTCCCTCGTACGATTAGATATAAAAATGAACGTGGTCACTTGGTTGGTTAGGAAAGGTAGTGTATATTATTTTGTAGTTATTTTGCATGCAGATTAATTATAGGTAGTTTGAAATTGTTCCCGCATGATATGAATAATGTTTTGCATGTAAACGGTTTCCTTCCGTGTGAAAAATTTCTAATATTTGCATGCGGAAGTGCAATGTTGGTAGTGGCTCACCCCCTGCCACACGCCCTTGCGGTGGCTTTGCAGGGTAATCCGTGGAAGTAGAAGGGCACGCAGAATGAAACACTTATAATGTCGGTATCATTCAACCTTTAATCTTATGAATTCCCGGAATGGAGGATATTGCCTTAAAGATTCCATTCATCCTAGAAGCCTCCTGTGTCGTGGATACTTGAAAATTATTCCGGCTCTATGTCAAAAATATGCTACCCTATGCCGGTAAACCATATTAATCAATTTCTCATTCATTCTATTGTATAGGATAAATGAAACTTTGATGACCTGACGATGTCACCAAGTGAACGAAACCGGTCGTAATAAAGTGTTATTTGTGGAATTGCTAAGTTTCATTTATCCTATACATCATTAAGGAGTTCCACAGAGTAGAGCCGAGTATGATTTCCTATGGTAAGCCCAGTTACAATTTAATAAGATGAAAAACGTGAAGCAGAAAACGAAAGATTCAAATATAAATTCATTCAAGCTGAATGAAATATCAAAATAATATATTTAATCTAGGCCTCATTTCGTCATTAATTATTTTGATAAACAACCATTTTTTTTAATATACGAAATTCAGCCGGAGCCATGTGTAATTTATTTTCCTTTGACCTCTAAACTTATTCAATTTTACATCATCTTTCGAAGTTAAGCAATACAATTTTGAGTTACATAATTCACTTTCGGAAGTATGTTAACATCTTTATGAACCAAGGAAATAATTGAAAATGAAATATAACGTAATTTATAAACCTAAACCAGCAGACAGTATTGGTAACGGGAATGATAGAAACAAAATTTTCCAACGTATCCTCTGCCTCCTCCAAGAGTTTTTTGAGTGAACCCACTGTGGACGACCAATGAAACGTCAGACACGATTTTCTGACCTGCTGTAGAACCTGGGAGAATTTCATTTGAATCATATGTCGTAAGATCAGCAAATCCTGACTCATTAGGGGTAAGATATCTGTTATTTAACGTTGAATGGAAGAAACAGTTATCATAAGCTATAATTCCTCCAATTCCAGTATAATATATATATAGATATATAAATATATATAGGTATATTAATATATATATATATAGGTAAATAACGTAATCAGTTCACACATGTGAGAGGATGTTTGTCACAAAAACACACACCAAAAAACATGGGCACAGACATATGAAGACTCAGAAGTTTTTTAAATTTTCGGTGGCTGCTGAACCACCTTCATCGGACAGGAGATTAGACGAAACTGTCAATATATATAAGTATATATTTATAGATACACAGTGTGTGTATATATATATATATATACACACATATATGTAGTTGGGACAGAAATATAAAAACATGGACACAAAAAATAGAGAAAGTCACTTATTTTTTTAAATTTCAGGTTACTAAACCACCTTCTTCAGAAGGTATAATGGGTGCAAATGTGTCTTACCCAAATATGCCCCATACAAAATGCTTTACACACAGTAACTGTCAAGACAAATGGTTATTTACTGAATAGAGAATAAATGTCATTTCTTAAAAAGTTTGGTGTCGCTAATTGACACAACCAAATGTAGCCAATGATGAGAGCGTTCGGAAACGGTAGATCTGAGTTCAAGTCCAGGTGATACCTCTGGACAGTTTCAATTGAGCTACAGCTTATTGATAGGATGGATACCGGCTTATTCAAGTGCACCAGGAGGCACGAGAAAAGTACCTGCCCCTCCTTGCCCTGATTTTCTCACCCCTTTCGGCTTAGTGCTGGATGAGCTCAATCCGTTGTCTAAGTGACCGGCACAGGAGTTTAAAACTGTATTTGGTCAATCTCTCCTTATATGTGGTATGGTTTTTATTTCCCTGTTTAGAACTCGTACTTCGTTTAGAACAGGACCTTACCTAAGGAATGCAGAGGTTATATGATTTTTTTAAATATTTGTGAAATATTAAGAATCAAGATATTATTTATTAATCATTTACTAATTTGAATTTACATCAATTAAAATACGTATGAACTAGTACAAAATATATCTGAGGAAGAAATTGGCAAAAGCATTAAGTCCATGAGTATCAAAAATATTTATCCAAAAAAAATATCGGGGATATTTCCGTCTCAAGAAACTTATGTGCTTTTGCTGCTTAATCCAGAAGATCGTATAATAATAAGCTGCTCTAAGAATTCCTTGGATTATACTCCCTTTGAAACTTAGAAGAAAGTTATATGTAATGGGAATGGATGGACTTGGGTGTGGAAAGTTAAGTAATTATTACACGAGACTTAAATTCAATTACATTTAAAAGCATTTAAAGCCGACAAATCATTTAAAATATGCATTGTAATTTTTCAAGCGTCATAAATAATCAAATGAAAAATATAAATTCTCTTACCTGAATAACGTTTAGCCGCCATATACTATTCCATCTGATTCGTGGTTTTAGAAGAATGGAAAAGTAGGGATGTTAATATAAGCTGCTGGCTGTGGTGCGGCCGATATGGTGCTACCCTCTGTTGGAGGCCTGGTACAAGAGAAACGGGCGAATCAGGTTTTGAATCTTGCTTTTGTAGCGTGGCAACATATGTTCACGCCTTCTTGTTCAGTAAAAATGGAGACGATCTTAAGTTGCTGGACACCCATATGTAGTGCAAGAACAATCTACAACACAGCGTCGAATACACAATGTGTTTGACTAACAGACCATATATTGCTACACAGTTCGTTTTCATTTTGTAGTTAATAAATATAATATCATTGGATACAAATATTACTATTTCTGTTTTATCGACCATGGTGGAAGAAAACACCACAGGGACATTTGTCGGAAAATACATAAAAATTTTAATACATCTTATTGATAAATTTTCATTTCAACTGAAATAATGTCCATGTAGCTATTGCAATCCTAAGATAAATGAGCGGAGTTTAGCAACACCAAAATTTCTGGCAGCATTAGCAAGAAAGCTTCCAAAGTACCCTCTAATTTCATGTATCTAAGTGAAAAGCAGCTGCTTCTTGCTCATTCCGTATTTCATTCTTTTTCATCTCATCCTTAACCATTAAAGAAATTATTAAAATGTAATGAAATGATGTCTTCATCAAGTATCCTTAGTGAATGTATTTCATTAGTAATTACATTTATTTATACCCTGTGAACCAGTACGTCAGTTCCAAATGATAAATTACAATTCTTGATATATTATACTTCCTATGAGTATTTTTTCACTTATCAGACTCACTTTGGTAATCAAAATTTCGTAAAATAAAAGTGAAAAGAAATCAAAATAAATTCAAAATTACACGATTTTCGATAATGGCGAAGGAAAATTCCCAATAACGAAAGTAATAAGGCAAAAAAAGACGGTTTGTGGTATCCCTGTGGGTAGATTGCATCGCTGATAGACGGGAGGGGGGGTTAGGTTAAAGTTCTGTTGTTTCCACTGGACATCTGCAAATAGAACCCAGCATATGGCATTTTCTAATTTTTCATAGAATAACCAGAAATCAGATGATATAGACGAATAAATTGGTCTTTTACATATTAAAAATTTTATAATTTTAAATAATTGATTTTAAAAATTTTCAAATCATAAAAATACAAGTGACCAAATATTTTCCTGCTTTCTGAATGAAGATGGAAAGGTCTAATTCAATTTTCACAAAGAAAGTGTTATCTTAACGAGGGTTACATAGGTACTATGTGACAGAAGAAGAGTTCGGTAAGCTAAACCGGTCGTAATTTGAGGATAGAACGTCAGAAATGTAATGCCTTCACGGAGGAAAAAATCAGCAGCATAATATAGAATAATTATCCTTGAGAGTTACCCCTTTGTTTTATTTTACTTTTCCGCACTCATTCTAGAGAAATGATGAATTAAAATGAAATTAAAATGAAATTAAAATGAAATTAAAAATTTTATGAAATTTATAATACGGAAACTCTTACGTAAATATATTTCAAAACGCAATTGGTGTTTGGAAAAGAAAAATCGATGCCTGCTCAGGAATAAAAATTTAATTAGTTTTTTTTGCTGTTATTGAATGTAGCAGATGAGCAACTTGTGAGTAAGAGAACTGCCACCAGAAATCCATGGATAACTGCGAGAATAAGAGCTCATAGATGAAAGAAGAAAATACAAGCATCCAAGAAATAAAGAAGAGGAAATGCTCTACAAGCAACTGAGAAACCAAGTTATACGGGAATCAAAGAAGGCCAAGGA
>WURS02005502.1:0-12618 GCA_011762765.2 Rhinocypha anisoptera
TGTGCATGTGTTTGTTCTCGTCTGAGTATTCCTGAAGTATATATATATATATATATATGTATACATATAATATATATATACACACACAATAAAGTACAGGCATCTGTACAATTATAATAAATAGGACTACAAATTTAGGAAACATACCTATTACTCTTGCATCAAAATACGATGAAATGGATTATGAAATTGTTAACTGAAACAAGACACACAAATGCATAATTTGAAAGATAGAAGAGATAGATTGACAAAGATATGAAAAATTGAGCAGCATAGGAAAGTAAAAAAAAGAAAAAATTATCGCATTATATTATTACATTAGGTACAATTACATTTAAATCCAATTAGGTACATTTTACCTCAAAAAGTTGCAGTATTAGATGATCTATAATCTATATGTACACTTTTGTTTTGAAAGATGATTCAAACCTCCAGTTTATTGAACTTTTACCTGCTTTAATCATACAAATTTGTAGTGGATGTATATATACTAATCACACTCATCTTAATGCATTTAGAAAACCCTAAAACCAATTTATTAAGTGAGGGCCAAACCTACCAAATGCTAAGCCCAGTGGCATGTATATATTAACACATCTGGGTAGAGTTTCCAGTTCCTTTGCCTGTGCCAGTGTTCCATCTTTTTATGCATTTTTACTCATTTCTCTTCTTTATAAAAATTTACATCACTTAGCAAATATTATTTCCCACATATATTTGTCTCCACTATCTCTGTTGAATGAGCTAGGTTACAAGGGTTATGATTATAAAACTAACTAACATAATCTAATAAGTAATTGCATTAGTAAACCATTATCGCAGGCCATCAGCCTGAAGATTGAATTTAGCAGCTCTCCAAACACTCCTGTCACCTGCTTACCTTCATCTTCATACCTTTATAACTCCTAAATCTAACACCCTTCAATATTCTGTCTCATGCATCAACCACCCTTGGCCCATCTCTGAGGTTCTTACATCCTAGAAGCCTTTATATCTACATTCTTACATATTGTAATATCCTAGGCTCGTATCTGTCTTTTACTTTCCCTTATATTGTAAATATATTTTCATAATAATTTAATCTTTCAATGGATATTCAAAGTACTTTGTCATTGGTTCCCTTTTGATTATCAAGTAAAAGAGGTACAGACAGTGCTCAGTCTATTTTATTGATCACCATCCAATGTTTGTAGTCTGAAAATTGGTTTGTATATCACAGCTATCCTATCACCTGTCATTCTCTTCATAGCTTTGTAGTTCCTAACTCTAATATTCTCAATTATCAGTTTCTCATATGCTATCCTTGGCCTATCTCTAGCTTTCTTCCCTCCTTCTATTCCTTTCAATGTGTTTTTCATTGAATTGTCATACCTCAAAATATTCCCAATTAGTTTTCCTCCTCTTCTAGTAAGTGTATTCCATAAGTCTCTCTGATCTCCAACATTTTGGAATACTTCCTCATTAATCACTTGGTCTATACACGTGGTTTTTGACATTCTTCCATAGCACCACTTTCCATTGCTTCTGGTCGTTTTTCTTTTATTATTATATCCATGTCTTACTTCTATATAAAAGTAGGCTGCATATGTATGTCTTAATGAACCTCTTCCTTATTTCCATACTAATATCATTTGCAGTCAGTAATTATTTCTTCTGAAAAAATGACTTTAATTCCAGAACTATGTATTCTGCTTATTATTTCCTTATTGCTTCTTTCATTGTTGGTGATCTTGTTTCCTATGTAACAATATTCTTCCACCTGCTCAATTGCTTCCTCCCCTAGCTTAATTTTACAATTATTTCCCTTAGTACAGCTGTAGTTTTTTTCCCTTAAGCTGTATTTTCTCATTCCCCTTTCCATGAATGCAAATGTCATTGTTATATGTTATCTTTTTAGTATAGAGGCAATTGCATTCATATTGAAGTCCATTGTTTTTTTCCTCTTGTATACATCCCATATAAGGTTTAATAGCTCTTCCAATGTCATTTACCTGCATTTTTTATGATTGTCATGGTATTTTGCAAATGACTCATGCCTATTTGACCACAGATCATTGTACCATCATAGGATTGCATAGAATTTCTGTTCTTATCCCATAAATTGCCCCTATGCATACAAGTACTCGCTTATTTCAGAGCTAACCTCTATAACTACAAGCCGACCCATAAGCCGTAACTTGATGGATGCATTCAATGGCCACGAGTGTTAGCAAATAATAAATGTATTTAAAAATGTTCTATATCTATATTCTCATGGAATCAAAATAAATTTAAATCTGTCTTACATTTTTGAAAAATCATTTTAACTTTTAAAAAAGTCCAGGACTTCTATAAAAATTGCTTAGTCAAGTAAGTGGGAATATTATTTTTTCTGTCTCTTAGGATGAATTTTCTTCAGCCATATTTGTGATTGTAACCAAATTAGTTACATTCAGTTCATATTCAATAATTATAAATGTATTAATATACACTGGTACTTTACATTGGCAGTGATGTTGGTAATAATTCCTTTTAAGAATGTACATTCTAATCTCTCCTGTTTAATAAATTATTCTTCTATAAATAGGTAAAATTGGTATGATTTCTATCAGCAGCCTATCAGCAACTTCTTTAGCAACAACAGCAGCAACTTATATTATTTACCATTTGATATTACATAATACCCACCTCTCCATAATTAATCCTATATTTATGTAATGATATGTGTATGATATATCAGCTCCCTCTTTCAAATCCTTGTACTTTGACCTTCGACTTAATAAATAAACATCCTTAATTATGGTATAACCAGTGAATTTTTAATTTGGTGTGGAAAATTACAGCTTTTCCTTAAGTTTTGTGGTTTGTTTAATGAATGGTGGAAGTGAAAATATTTGCTACTGTTCTACTTTTGGTGAATGTTGAAAATTGTAATACTTATTTTTTTGTCTCCTCTGGTCATTTGTACTCTGGTTTTGATTTGGTCTTTTGGGTAATTTTAGGTACCTAAGGAAGCTATGGAATACTTTGGCTTTGGTTTACATTATGGCCTACTATCATGCACCAGGTGTAATTATAATGAACTGCAGCATGTTGGTGTTGGCTGACCTGAAGTGAATTCCCATGTTCATGTGAAATGTTTCTGTACTCCGTTTTAAAAGAGCTGGTGGAATGTTTAGCCTTAAAATAACTGGCCCCCCTTGTTCTATTTTTTAGCCAGGTAAGAGTTGTAGGGCTATTATGCTCTTATGTGTAGAAAACAATATAAATATCCCATTACTTTTGATCCACATACTGACCTTTAGCCAGTCATAAGAAGAAATGGAATTACCTATATATCACAATTTGTTCTTCTGACTTAATTTCTCATTGTTGGAGTCTGATGTAAGCCATATGGTGGTTACATCCTGTTAATTTCATTGTTATTAGAATGAAATTTTACCAACAGTTATCCAGAGGTTTAAAAATCTTTGAATGACAGTATTGGGTCAATTCCTTCTCTTCTGAAGTTATTGCATGAAGATTTTTTATAGGTAATTAACTTTTCAGTATTATTAGATTAGTATTTTCCCAAATTATGTTATATGTATTTATCATTTCACTGCTTTGGAAACTTACCTTAGCACTAACAGTCTTACAAAAGTTTCCATAAAGTTGTGAGCCAAACCTTCATCAATATATCTCACCAATTGAATTGTTTCATTTATATGATATCATGTTAAACCTGTGAGATCAGAAAAAAGTATGGACTATCATATTTTCTGTTTTTATATGACTAACTTCAATTGTGCCTGTGGTAATAATTTCTGAACTACTTTAAGAAACTCATAGCATTATTGTATGAAAAAGTTTCATATATGATACTACTCATTCTACTATTGCTACTCATCATATTTTCTTGTGTATGAAAGAATTTCGTGTATGTATTTATGCATGTCCAAATCCAAATAAGTTTCCTTTTTCTGTGTTAACTCCATTTTATCTGTTTTTCCTGTGACTATTTATGTATTAGCATCTGCTACTTGTGCCAAACAGGATGCCAAATAATATGATTTTCCTGACTAGACTAAGGTAACACCCAATAAAATAGGTTCTCTATTGGTTTTAAGGGGCTCATATTTGAAGTCAAGCAACAGATTCACAAAATAAACCATGCAGCCATGAGATTTTGAATATAAAGGGTCTTTGTTTGTCAAAATATTTACATTTTACTCTTAAGTAGCAAAATTGATACATGCAAATTTTGTTTACTGATTGTTCACAATTTATTCATTTAAAATTATTAAAAAATTATTTTAGTCTAAGAAAACAAAAACTCAGTTAAAAGCCAAATTGAATGCAATTTTTATTCTGTTTTGCCAATTACAGCTTTTTTGAGCAGCCAGCTATGTCTGATCATCCTGAAGAGCAGCCTCCATCTTATGATGGTAAGCCATATTTTTCTAGAACCTTCCATTTTTATTTTCAATTTTGGTTCAACCTTGTTAAGTTTTGGTTTTGCATGTCTTGAGATGACTGATTTGTAAACCACTCACCTCACAGAAATATATGTGCAATCTTCCTTAGAAGAAATTATGGGCAATGAACATTAACAACTGGCAGACCTGCATGCCAAGGTAGTAGTATTTTTTTATTATAGGGTGCTTCGACAGCTTTGGTCATTTCGCACCTCTTCAACTCATAGAAAAACCCATCGTAACAAACACAACATCCATGCCCTGGGTGGGATTCGAACCCACGACCTTTTGGGTTAGCCGGCGAGCATGCTACCCACCAGCCTAATCCGGTCGGCTGCACGCCAAGGTTCTGTGTAATTGACACAAAGTACTATAGTGCCCTAGCAGATCAAATTGTGGCTTAAAAATTATTAGAGTTACTTTGTGACTCATCCATGAACGTATAAAATATTTTGAATACATGGTTTTTTTTTTCTTGTACTGAGAGTCCTTCATTTCCAACCTCATACTAATCCTTCTTCCTCTCCCTCTCTTTCCATCAACTTTCCCTTTAATAATTCATTTCTGCAATAAATCTCTTCTTTAATATGTCTCCAATCCATCCGTCATTCATATTAAACATCTTTCTTCTCTGATCCTTCTGAACACCATTTCTCACACTGTCACTCACTTGTCTCCATTCTTCACTGTAACTAGACTCCAATGCTTTTAATGTATTTCTCTTCTTTCTTTTTTGTAGCCTTTTTGTTTCTAACCATTTACAAAAATTTTTGACCAGAAGAATTCTTTGAATACACCAATTCTCATCTGAAAAAAAGACACTGGAGTTCACTGCATGCAGGTCTTTTCCCAAGGACCAAGTTTTTTACTGTGCTGTACAATTCTCTGTCCCTGTATCAAAGTTAAAAAATATCCTTTTACTAATGTACTTACTTCACATTCCCTTAATCAATCTGCTTCTTATCATGACTGTTTTCATCATTTATTTTTCTTTGCTCATGCAATCCTCCTAATGCCCCTGATATTTTTTCTATGCCCTCTTTGCCATATATACATATAACTTAGCCCTTCAAATTGTCAAAAATCTCATTAATTCCATTGTCTTGTGGCTCATTTTCATCCCAAAAACATTCCTCTTGACCACAATTACTGATTCATTAACTATTAAAACTGTAATGATCACAATGTTCTTGTCTTTCTTTGAAGTTCAAGTTTGTTATCATTGCCTTCTCCTAACCTGTTCATCAAAATAATGTGGCTATTTATTTTAATATTGTTTAAATGGATGTTTTTACTATAGTGGGTGCATAGATTAGTTTTTCAGATAGTTAAAGCCTTTTAATATATATGTACTTAATCCTCCAAAAACTTAAATTGTAAAAACCAAAGCCATCTTCTTTTAATCAGACTCGTCACTATCAACAGTTTAGACTAGAAAACCATTATGAACTTGTGTTTTTATTACAGAGGCAATGGGAAACTCCATACTGGATACTCAAACTCCTACAGCTACAGAAGAGCCTGACAGCAATGAAACTAATGCCAGTGTCATTCCTGAAACGACTACTCAAGAAAATGCAGAGGAGAGGATGAAAAAGAAAGCAGAGGAGGCTGGGTGGAGAAGTGATTTGCTACAACCAAGAAGTGAAGCCTCCGGAGGTATTGCATAATTATTTTTTTTGCATATGCTCTGTTTCCTTTTACCCAAGTGAAAAATTATTTCCCAAATATGTAATAATCCAAAGTGAAAATACTGAAGATGAAATATGTTTGTTGATATTTTGGTAATCATCATGTCCATTATGGAAAAATGAGGCATACGTATGTAGGCAAAGCATTTATCAAAGAGATTCTCTCAATCCTTCCATAAATTTCAGCAGTAAATCCCTTTTCCAGTAGCACCCGTGAAATATTTTTTTTAATGAAACCATGATGGAACTGGTAATTTTGTTGCATATTGAGTCCATATCAAACAATCTTCAGTAATGACAAAATATTTTTTACCACTTATGAAGAACTGTACAGTTTTTAATTAGGACACCATCATGTGTGTTGAAAAGTAATCTATAGCTGCGTCCGAACTCGTTATGCAGCATGAGGGAAGAATCTATGCACTTATTCCAACCGCCAGATTTAGGATTCATATAGTGTATCCTAAAAGTGATGCCATATTGATATTCCCATAATTCTCAGTGCTGAGAGCATTACATGCACTTATCTTCTCAAATGGTGATTGGATACAAACAATTGTAAATGCTTAGTAAGTGTGTCATCGTTCTTTTGCTACCTTTTAATAAATAATTTCAACATTTTCCATATGTTATAAATTATATACTGGGCTTTACAGATCACTTTATAAGGTGAAGTATTCTCGATAGGCTGAGTCACAATTTGTCTGATTGATAAATATCCTGAGTATTTTCTCTGTAAATGCAATTAATGAATTTTAAAGGATTGTATATCCATGGTATTGAGTTGAAAGTATGTTCATACATAAAAATAACTAGAAAGTCAAAATTAAAGATAATTTCATGCTTGAAGTATGTATACCTACATCTTTACAATCGTGTTTATCACTTGAAGAAAGTATATTTGCAAAAACTATAATGAAATCAAGTTGCCAAAAGAATTCCAATAAAATATGAGGCAAAAATGTATACCTGGCTTGGAAGCAGTATTTGTCATAATTTTGCAATAATATCAGTTTCTCTTTTTAACTGCAATACAAAGTTTATTCGTACTACAACCACTGAACTGATTAAAATAGGTCTTAAATAGGATTTAACTCTGCTCATACAGTGAATATCACTTAACTATCATTCAAGCGAATCAAAACAAAATAAGTAAGAATGCTGCTTTTTTGTGCTATGATCTATTGTTGCATACGATGGAAATGTTTCGTTGGTTAATTTCATACTCTACAAATTTACCATCTGGATTAAAGTCACAGCAAACCTTGCTTAGGGCATGCTAATTTACAATAAATTTACATTTATGTCTTCTCTATAGTGAGAACGAAGAATTTTCAGCAAGTAGTGGTTGGTTTGGGCAAGTAGGTTTTGTATATAAATAAAGAAACGTAATATAACCTCAGATTTTCAAAACAGGCTTCTAACCATGGGATTTTCCTTGATCGTAGATCCTGCGATTGATGAGGGATACCAGTATCAACAAGAAACGAATATAATAACATATTAAGTAATGAAAGTAGTCGCTTCATAATAACTGAGGTTCAGTTTACTGCAATAAAAATTAGCAGCTTTATAGCCCAAATTAAGAAAACTGAACTACATTTTTAATTAAAACCTAAAATTAATTAAACTTATACTTTACGTAAAAGAAATTGCAAAAACTGGCCTTCTAAATATCTCCTTCGTAATGCATATTCTCGTTTCTTCTTTTCATCGTTTATTAAAATGGTCGCAGATGGTAGAACTAAAGCGAAGGGTGACCAGACTCGAGTGATAACTATTTAGGCACCCAAATCCATGCTCCATAATACCTAACGAGTCTGGATGCAGATATATTTAATTCAGATTAAATCTGCATTCTGCCATTCATTTGTTTTGTATGTTTTCCTATTCGATGTTCTTTTGTTTATGCTGTATACTCAATTCCTGTTTTTTAATAATAGTCAACGGACACGGGAATTTTGTAAGGGGTGTTGTTTTCTTTTATTCCTAACAAGGTTATGGGACCAGGACGTGAGTAATAGGTTCTGCAAGTGTTAGGATATTGAAATTAAAAATGTTTCGAATAATATCCGTTAGACAAGTGAATAGTATTACCGCATGGTGGTGTGCACATTGTGTCGATAAACTTTCGTTTAAAGTGTCGAAGATATCGGGGCACGATAGCTGATGACGGGGTTTTAAGAAACATGGGAGGGAATTCAATCTATGGAGTCATCAGAAAATTGAACGGGATGAGTGACTACCAAGATTGGAAATTTCAAGTTATTAATTATTTGGAACACCAAGATTTATAGGAGTCATAGAGCCAGAAGAGGGATACACTGTTTACGGAAGAAAGGACTGGAAGGCGAAGGCTGCAATTCGTCTGTTGGTGGAACTGAGATGTTACGCTCATGTAAGAAATGCAAAAACGGGAAGAGAAACTTGGGAAAACCTGAAACGAGAACAAGGGATGGGACAAAAGGATATGCCTGCGAAGAGTACTGTGGCAGTGTCGGCTGGAAAACTGTAAAAATATGGAAGAAGAAATTTCCAAGGTAATGTACATATCTCAGTAACTGGCGATAGATGCGAAAGTGACTGATGATTGGTTGGCATCTATATTACTAAGTGGCCCCATGATAATGGCCTTATAAAATTGGGACAGGAAATTACAACGGAACTAGTGAAGAGCAAAATGTAAGAGTGGAGCAGAAAAGGGTCTACTAATACAAATTTAGACGAAACTGCCTTGTACCCGGCTGCCAAGAGAAAGAAGAGAAAACCGTTTGTTATGAAGTGTTTCAGATGCCACCAACCAGGGCACATTTTCCGAATGTCCCAAGAAGCCATCCCAGAATGACCAAAGTGAGGCATAAAGGAAAGATGGATGCCTGCTGACGGCGTTGTGTGTGTGTTAGCCCTGGTGAGTGGTATGTAGATAGTGGTCCCACAGCACACACGACCCCAAGAAGGGATTGGTTAAGAGGGTTTTTCCACGGAAGCTCGTGGATTGGAGGTAAAAGTCGCGAATAACGAGGCCGTGCACAGTGGGGGTTCCAGTAGAATTAGAGTTGAGCTTTGCAATTCGGACGCAAATGAAATTTCTGACGTTGTTCTTTTCCCAAATTTTAACAACTAACCTTTCGTCAGTCAGCCAAATGGTTGCAATTGGCTGTTGTTTTTCTTAAAATACACACAAGCCTCAGCGTTAAAAAAAAAAAAAAATTCAATTCATTCCCATTCCGAGAATTTTGTAAGCGATGTTTTCTTTTATAATCGCCCAATTCCCAGCCATATGAGTCATTTGATTTTTCATCCCCTTTCATTCATTATTGTATATCAATTTATGTTACTTGGATATTTTCAGTGCCTTTTGTTGCATCAATATTACTTCTATCAAAGTCAAGTGTCAATATTATATATATGATCCACAATTGGAAAGTTATAACTTATTGGTTGATGCCATAATAAACAGATTTATGATACCAATGTGCGGATAAAAACTTATTGACATTTTCTATGCCTTGCAGCTGTTCACATCTTAATTTAATTAAAAAATTAAGAAAAATGATATCAAATTTTGAATAATTTGGTAAGGCCAGCCTCAAAATTCTATGTTCCAGGGAAGGTGCTTTTTTTCCATTTTTTTATTACAACTTAAATTAGTCAAATTTTGTTTATGACTGACTTACCTTAAAATCATAATTTAAGTTATTTATGTTTTCACTTTTATGTGTTGAAATAAGAATTATGATGATGATGGTTAATTTTCTAGTTAAGTTAGATTTTAATGAACTCAAAGAATATCAAATGTACTCCACCCATTGTAATGAACCCATTTCATTATAGCATACTTCCTATCCACCATCATTCCATTCAAAATCTCTGTTATTTCCATACCTCTATTACTTAACCTACATTCCGTCATCTGTTGCAGTCTTCAGCTACCCTTGATCTCTTGAGTATCCTTCCCACTTTTCCTGGCACCTTCAAATTTCTCCCAACAGCTTCCTTCTCTATCTTTACCACAAGCTTGAATTTTGCTACATGTTCAATTTTTCACTATTTCACAGGTATCCAACCAATGCCTGCTCCAGGAAGCAGTAGTCAGGAAGACGGGCAGGACACTGCATGTGGTGTCTCCTCAGAGCAACAAAGTTTGGAAGAAAGGAATCGTCAGAAGGCTGAGGAAGCTGGCTGGAAAGTAAATGTAGCTGGACCTTCTTCTGGTATATCATGTCATTTCTTTTTTCTTAAAAAATGTGCCTATTTCCAAGAATCCACATATGTGTCATCTTGGTAAATCTGTGGCAGTCAATCTCTTAGAAAATGTTTCTTTCATGAATTTCAGAAAATCATAATTTCTTCTATTTCCATTTTCCCATACACTTCTTAGATAACTATCAGCACATTAAGTGAGTAACATATAACATGTACATACTAACATGTAACATATTTAGCATGTATAAGATGTAAATTCAAGCAATATAATGATTTTAGAATGATCTATTCACCAATCTATCTGTGCCATAGGTGACCCTACCAGGAGCAGTTCCCAATTCTTCAGTTATTTTTGTTCCCATCACTACAGCCACATGGGTCATCAGAACACTATTATTTCACCATCTCAGGGTTATATTCAATGGGGAGGGCACCACTAACTAGTCTTCCAAAAATTTTTATGAACATGTTTGCCTATGAAAAAATTCTCTCTTTAGTCATGACATTTAACTGTGATTGTGATTAAGAGGCCCAAACTAGTATTTAAGTATGGAGAAAATGAGTTTCGATCTTATATATTGATTTTATTAGTTACAGAACCTGTTATTCTACCATCAGCTCCATTAGTGCTACCTCCTGGACTTCAGCCACTTATAATCTTAGACACATTGTTTTTAAGAGGAACCTATGAAAGGGGGAAAGGTAATACATTCATTATGAAAACTACTACATAATTGCATGGCAATGTATTCATATTGAGTAATTACGGAGAAGTATATACTTATATGAATATAATTATTCATTTTTGCTCACAAAAGTTTGCTTTCATTGAAATAAACTTTTATTTAATATTATTAAATTTATCTGTTTCAATTACAAACATTATTTTTTTAAATATATTTTTTAAGGGCGTAGATATAAAATTACCAACAAAAATGGAGGAGCTGTTCTATATGCACGAAGTGTTCGCAGAGGTCACCATCGTCCCAAGGATTTTAATTTGTATGACTCAACCCGAACAGCAGTTGTGGGACAAGTGATTTTCACACAGGCTGCAGACAATTCTTTGGCAAGTGTAATTTAATATCATTATACAGTAGAATCTTGATTTTACATAACACTAGGGACCCAAATTTGGTGAGAGATCAAAGAGATCATTTATGCACATAGTATTCAGTAATTGCAAACAAAACTAGTTTCATTATAATTTAGAGTAAAAAAAATTTGAAAAACAATAAGTTAATTACTTCTCAGAGAACAGTATAGGTGGAAAATTTCAAATTATCTTTATCAAGTATGTAGTTAGGAATCATGTGTGTCTGAAGGGAAAGTGTAAATTGTATTCAGAAACAAAAATTGTATATACGACAGACATAAAACAGTAACCAATATTAGGGAACTTCTGGAGATCACTAAAGAAAAGTTTAGCACATTAAAATATATAGTGACATATCAGACAAGCAGATTCAAATGAAAAAAAACATTCATCTGCAAACTTCATTTTGAAAAATTATGTTATCATAAAAAAAAAAAGTGATATTTGTCTTCACTTTTAAATGCTCCAGTTTCAAGTGAATTATTTTTTCAATTAATCAATTTCTCTCGATAATTGTTACCAACTTCATAAAATAAATTGGAATGATGCAAAGTATTCAGGTCTTTGAGATATTCTTTTCTTTCTGAGTTAGGAATAACAACATCACTTTGAACTTCTTCATTGTCACTGTGTATTTCATGACTGCAACCTAGTACTGCCTCCAAAGGATCTCCTTCAGTTCGTTTGACCATGAGATTTTGTCAGGGCATCGTCATCAATTACTAAATATTCTTCTATACTTAACATCTGTGGTGCACACAAATGATTTAAATACAATACAAAATCACTGGCTAAGCAAAGTCTAAAAATTGTCTTTGTTCTTCTTCAATGTGATTTCTTCAGCTTTCTGTTGCAGCATTGGTCCATTCAAAGGAATATATGCTCATTAACATGTGAAGAAGAACTCACAGATTTTTTCCTCTAATTCCTCAAACTTGAGTCCCTTTTAAGGTTTTCCTCTGTAAAGGTTTCCCTGGATTCACTGCCATTTCAAGTTCCTTCCTACCCTTTAGAATGGGGATAGAGTTGACACTGGTATATTGAAGAGGTCAAGTTGTTTTGTTTCTTGTCATATTCTTCAATCATATTCAGTTTTTCTGCAATAGAAATGGCCCTTCTCCGTTTACGTTGAGGTGCAGTATCCATTTTATCCTCTTTTTTTATTGTCCAATTATCAGAAAATTAAATA
>WURS02005513.1:0-12618 GCA_011762765.2 Rhinocypha anisoptera
GGCGATGGAGGGGGGGGTGGGAGGCACACCCCTTGGCGGGGAGAGGGGCGGAGCGGCACTGCGGTGGCCATGTGAGGAGGGAGAGGGAGGGAGTGGAAGTGAAAGAGAGGAGGAGAAACTAGGTGGGGATGATTACAGACGAATAGGGATAATAAGAAAGGAAAAGAGAGACGACAGGGGTTGCCCGAGGGAGGTACACACTTCGAAAGAAAGATCCCTTACTCGGGTTGGAAAGTTGGATTTATTACAGCGTCAGGGAAACGAAATGGAATATTGAGGGGTGGGAGTGATAGGCTCTGCAGCGACTCTAATAGGTACAATAACGGAAGGTAGCCAAGCAGAAGAAGTTCGTGCCAATGCAGGTTCATAAAAAAACCGGGACGGCAAGCTGATAACATCACTGGGCTTCGCGTAAACTTTACATCCAAAAATTAATCGCAAGAATTCAGATGAAGAATTAATTAGCGTCTCGCATTACTATCAAAACTAATGAAGAAGTGCTGAGAATGTTAGGGCGGGAGAGGCGATTGCTACGTGAAACCCAAAGAAGGCAGGAAAAGTGGATGGAAGGGGTACCCTGAAGCAATGGGTTTGTTGAAGGTTGTGATGGAGGGGAGAATATTGGGTAAGCGAACTTGGGGTAGGAAGAGAATAGGGATTTTGGATGGAATGAGAGCTGGTGAGAAGTATGCAAATTTGAAAAGGGATTAAGTTAAGATGTAATGGGGCAATGTAATGAACCTGAGGCTCATCAAAAATCTACCTTAACCGGTGGATTACCCTTCTATCAATTGCTATAGAATGCCATGCCTGCCTCTGACGAAGTGATGAGGGCGGGGTCACTCAATCCCGAACCATGTCCTTGGAGAACTCAATGCGGGAAGAACGATGTATGAGATATTTGTACAATTCAGTCACTTCGCTATCGTTACCAGGTTTAACTCGATCACATCCCAAATAGTTTTTTCTGCAATTCAATTCTGGATTTCAAGTTATTGTCATAACTGGTACGAAAAATGGATTCTATCACCATAAATGAATTGAAATGGCACCTTAATTCTTGATTCTGTTTTAATTTAAGATGCATTTTTTACAAACGGGTCTCTGAATTTCTTCTCATTAAAATAGTATTCAAGAGAAATCTTTATGTCTGTGAAATATTGTACACGGTCCGATGTATCAAGTATGCAGATGTATGAATATAAGAAATTATTCAATCAGACAATAAATCGAAGTACAACCAATAATCGAGATAGTAGCATAAAACTACAAGGAGATAGAATGAAAATTTGGAGCACATGCCTCCGGAAAGATTCCAAAAGAGAGCTTTAAACCGCAAATCTCACCCCAATGCTGAGTACAAGTAAATTAAGAATATTTGCCATCAGAAAGCATTGGAAATTTATGCAATAACTTAGGGTTAAATAATTTATGTTAAGTGACTTCTGAAACATTCTGACTCATTCTTAAAATTCTCACAACAAACCAACCAGTGAATACCTCGACGCTAAATTTCATTGGGCAACGAAAAAGCAGTTATTTTTTTAGATTTCCGCCACTTGTGCTTACCGAAGAAATTTAAATCTAGCAGGGTTATTTTGTGTATTCGGCAACGAGAGCCGATAATTATTATAAGCAGCTGATAAGAGGAGCTAAACTGGTTAAATATAGTTTACTCTCGTTTCATTTCATTGACGGGGACATTTTAACACGCGGTGAGTCTACTAAGTTTTATTAATGGAGCTAAAAAATGGTCAGGCATGAAATAAAATAAATAAAAATTTTTTGCTGGACCTTTGAAGTAAATCCTTATCAGCTGTGCATATTAATCATATCATAGCTTCTGATAAACGCGTACATAGCCGTCTCTTATAACGATGCTTAATTCTGCAATCGCAATGGTCTGAATGCCTCAAATCGAAAGAATAAGAAATGACCTATCAAGAAATATTTCACTCTTGGTAATTAAAGTATTTGCCAGATTTAAAATAGATGTTCAATCTGAAGGGAGGTCAAAATTCAAACTTTTATGGCCAGACATTTTTTGGAAATGTCCCGCTGTGCGGAACTGAGAGGTGTTTTCGTTCATAAAAATCGGTCACCAGATTCACTCAGGTTCAGCATGTCGAATTATTTTTATGAGACTTTACATTTGCCCTTCATAATGTGCCGTATTGACTGTTGCCCGGAAAATATTCTAAACTGATAAATCTAAACCTCAACCAAAAAAGTACCAAAACTTAGTAGACCTGCTTAAGCACACCCTGAAACTAGATTCCATTTGCAGCTTTAGGCAGTTTATTTTTATCCTTTAATCGATATATCCTATATCAAGTAATACATGTTGCCTTGTACATATTACACCCTCTTTTCAGTTATATTACAGTAAATTTTAGTAAACGGGGTTTGAATAATTGCACTTTGAAAATGATAATTTGAGGAAAAAGAGAAGTACGTATAAACCAATGATATATTACATGTTTTTGATTTTTCACGTTAACTGCAATATAAAAGTTTATTTCTGTTCTATTTCATTTTATATATTAGTATGGCACTTAAAACATTTTTTAAAAAGATACATTCGTAGTCTGTAATCCTACAACGGTTTTTCTAGATTGGTTAATTAAATTGTTTGAACTTGAAGAGCAGAAGAAAAAACACTGCAATTTCACAAATCAAATATTTATTCTCGGGACCCAGTTTCACCGTGACACGTCATCACCACCTGATGATGGCGTGCCACGGTGAAACTCGGGTCGTGAGAATAAATATTTGATTTGTGAAATTTCAGTGTTTTTTCTTCTTTTCTTCAATACGAAAGAATTTCACAGTGTTAAGCCTGAATCTCTGAGTTCGTTTGAAAAAAGTGAATGTGATGGATTCTAGATGTTAAATTATGAAAGCGTAGATGACTTAGAAAACTGTAAAGGACCCCTACTCTAAATTGAAACTCATTGCACCGCAATGATATTACATTTTGTAAGCATCGTCACTCTTATTATTTAACGTGTAATTATTTATTTTTTTAAGAAGCCGTAAGAAAGTTGATCAAAACTATCCGTTCTATGAATAAGGACACTACTATTTTCATAAGCTCTAATAAGAGCGCCAAGTATTTAACCAAAGCTTTTTGGTGACAATATTTTTATTAAAAAATTGGCGCTGCATATATGGCACTAATCTAATTCAATAATAGAATATATTGCCCAAGAGCCAACGTAGGCGTGAGAAGTAGCGCTATATTATCTCTACCATTTGGGGATTGAAGAAATTTCTTAATATCTTAACTTTTCTCCACTAAATCATCTGAAAGATAACCATTATTGCAGCCACTAATGGCGTCATGTAAAAATAAATAAGGAAAATAAATTAATATTTGATCCAACTATAGTATAATGATATCCTTAAGTGAACTTTACCTACATTTTTGTAGATTAAAGTAAAAAAATAGCGCTTCCAAACACTATTTCACTTATTCTGGGAGAGAGACGCAGATACCGTTATGCTCGGTAATGCAATATACGTACATAGGTCGGTTGCGATCCGAGTTTAGGGTTTTCTTTTGAATCTACAATGGATTATGTGTGACAATCAGATGTGCTCCTAACCAGTGCATCATTCTTTTGCAACAAGAATAGAAATAAGCAATCTCGGTCGTCCGGAAGGAATTAAACGAGTTAAGTGGCCTGGTCTTCACGTGAGCGGAACGAGTTATGCCGGTAACGGGTTCCTCGGTAGCATTCACTCGACCTATCATAACTATAGTAACGTGTACAAAGGACTGCTAAATTCTATAATAACACCAAACAATAGGCCGTGGACCTTTTCACCTGAAAGGCTATGCTCGCTGCAACGTGAACCTCTTCATACTACATGTCACAGCACGTCGGGGGCTCTTTCATTAAATGATGACTAAGGTATTGGACGGCCGGGTTCTTTTTAGAGCAACAACACGAATATGTGGTTTGATAGTCTGAAATACATTGAGCAAACATGATAAAAGAGTCTTTTGGTCCTGAGACCTCAATACAGTGGTATTTCACATGTGTGCACGGATTCTACATTTTTCATTGACAATTAAGTACTTTACCTAGAGAAGACGACTCGAAAACAAATAGTTATGTGTAAGTTTGCCGTATAAACGGATAATTTTCAATTTAATGTAGTGAACTATAGAATAAATCATTTTGCTTACACTATGTTAATCTTTTAAAGAAACTTAACGTTCCTGTGACAGTTACACTGTTTTCAAAACTAAAAAATATTTCTGAAACAAAGAAATTGTTTGAGGGACATTAGTTCTACCTATATTTTTAAATAGGTCACGATTTTAATTTCAACTAGAGTCGATGGCCAAACAACTGAAATGAAGACTGAAGATATTGAGCGTAAAAGAGTGAATTATCATTTACATCAAAACTATGAACGCAGGGTGATACTCTTCGGAATATCTTAGAGGCTAATGTAATGGAGAGATCTCTTGGTACAAAATAGTTATTATAAGTCCAATGATTCGTAGTTATTAATTAATACAACCCCATTCTAAAAAAAGAGACCAATAAGTTTCTAAAAAGTTTTTCAATACAATAAATTTTCACACAAAATCGGTGTATCAATAATGACTTTATACTGAACCGAACAAAAAACTAAATACTCGTAACATATGGAGAAATAACTCAGAAATCATTAAGCGGGTTAGCTTCGAAGAAAGTAGGGGTACTTGATATTCCAAAATCAGGTTCAGAATAAACTGGAGTCGCAAGTTATTTCTTTACATTTTCACACTTCCCCATCTTTGTTGTAATTGCAGTACTTAAATGATATCAGTAACCTCTGGCAGAATAGTAGCAAAAATAAAACCTCTAATACATAATTCGATCACTCCCTGATGCATGCAGTGTAACATTAAAAATTACAACCATCAACTGATACAACCATCCTTAATGGAATATATAGATTAGATAGCAATACGCAGAATGAATTGAAATCCAATGTCATAGGAGTAGCAATAGTTGAAAAAAACTAATATCTTGCTAACTATTAAGTACCATTGGGTCTGCCCTTTTGGTAATTTCAATTATTTCTCTCAGAAAGAACTCAATTGCAGGAAAAAACGCCATGGAACTGAAATTTTAGTTTTTATTTGGTATTATAACATAAAAAGAAATAAACTTACTCCAGGATGAGATAATGATGTAGAAGAGAACTGGGCATGTTCAGCAAATTAAGTCTTCCGACATCACAGCAGCAAGCAAGGTACAATCTGATGGCAATACTGTAAATTAGAATAAATGATGCTTATTAATTTTAAGTAATGGTCTACATAATCAACTATGACCAACAACGTACCTAACTAAATTTTATTTAAGTAATGAATAAAACCTTAGCACGGAGTGAATTTAAATTCAATTTTAAATAACTCCACACTCTTGTGATTACCAAGATTACTTAATTGCTAAATTAAAATTAAATCTGTAAATGATGCACAACTTTGTAAATTGGGGAATGTTTTATCTAGGAAATACTTCATAAATATCCTCAAAGATTGTTTTAGCGTAGCCTTTCTAAAAAAAATTAAACGAATATTTTGATCCCTCAAACGAAGGACAAATTGGACAAAATTTCCGTGTACTATTGATTTATCGATGTAAAGCAGATTATACTCTATAATCGGGTATAAAACGCAAATATCGAATCAAGGAGCATAAAGCCTGTTCCAATAGGAAAAACTTGTCATTCCACTTTGCTAATCACTTAATTGAAAATGGACATATAATTGATTTTAAACCAGTTATTCTATATATTCAATATAAAGGATCGAGAATTGACCCTTTAGAACAACCAGAGATTTTAATAGTGTGTCGATAACTATTTATATAATTATTTTAAATTACCCACATACACAGCACTAGGCAAATTACGGTGGACAGTATAACTATTAATCTGTAATAATAACGAAACACAAACATCCATACCCTAGGTTTAGAATGATAAATCCACCTAGCCAGAAATCGAACTCTCGAACTCCGGATTTATTAGACGAGGAGGTTACCCTGCCGTCATCGAAGCCGGAAAATTACCAATTTTTTAATTTTTGTCTGCGAGCAACACATTCCCACCTATCTCGACCCTCCACTGTTTCATTAGCTAACTATTACCGATTTTTAACATCAGATTAAAATCAGAGAGATTTGCAAATGTATGCCGTAACTACCAAGCTGTCAATGTTGTACTTTTCCCTTCCGGTCCTCTTTTTTTCAACCTTTATTGCTTAGCTATTCACCCCTCTTTCCAGAGATCACTCCCCAGCCGCCTTACCCACCTTTCGTTTATATATACCCCTTATTGTTCTTCACCTGACTATTGTTTTTTATCAATGGAACCCGGGTCGTGAACGAATAAAAATACCCTATGGAATAATAACCTAGTGTTGCATCATTTCATTAAAACTTTTGAATGATATTGTAATCATTATATTTTAATTGATATGAGTCGGTTGAAATCTTAACTTTATACAAACTAAGAGCACATGTCGAGACACCAAAACATCGGCCAGCGGACAATCTGTCTAAACACTTTCATCCTGAGCTTTGTTTCAAGACTGATCAGAGCTAATAATAGGCTTTTCAGACTAGGAGGAAAGGCATACAAGGAAGAAAATGTGAGGATAGAACGATATTAAGACAAAACCAGTATAGTAAGGCCTGCTAACATAAGCCCAGATAAGCATTAAATGCAAAAAAGCACCTAGAGATCTATGTAATAAATAATAAAGAGGAGGGTAATAGATCAGTAATTATTAATAAATCATGAGAAATCTCTTATAAAAATCTAACTAAATTCTAATAAAGAAAAGATTTATCATATGTACGTAATCTGTATACTACAGTTCATCTTAAAAAGCAAAATCTAAGAAATATAATAAGCAAAAATGGACGGAAGGGTGACACCTGCGTCTCTTCAAAGAAATCTCTGATAGGTCTGAAAAGTCTACATAAAAATCTCCGAAGTACCCGTCTAAAATTGTATTACACGAACAAGAAAATATTACGCTACCAAGAGCAGTGATAATAAAAAAAATATCTTGGTATCATTTAATTTGACTCACAAAAGAAAATAACGAGGCACAATGGCTATTCCACCCCCAAAGTGGAAAGAACTGAGTCTTTGAATACATCTCAGGGGATCACGATACAATGGAAAAAATTAAATATCACCGCAGATGAATGATGAGACATAAATGCTTGATACCTGATATTACTTTGGCAACAGCAAAACTCAAATGGGCATGCAGAAACCTACGAAAAATATTTAAGTAATCAATTCTCAATGATACTTAAAAATTACTACGATAAGTCGGTAGTTCCAGGACCGGGGTGTTACACGAGATAGGGGCTAATAGTCTTTTTTAGGAAATAGGACTGGTACGTCTGCAATAAAGAAGAGGCATGCAACTTGGATTTTTAAGGTACACTTTAGTTTATTTCTGAATAACGAAATATTAGGAAATGAAAATATACATATATACATAGGAAAATAGGCTTAGGTTCTGAGAGATTTACATGCTTTCTTCATACCGCGCAAAACTTAAATTCATATAAAATTATATAATACGCACCTACACTTGTTATCCATATATCATAGTACCATATTTATTTTTATTTTGCGAATTCTAAGAAAAAACCAATTCATCACTTCCTACAAAATCATTAATCAAAACCGGTGTCCCTCGCGACAATATCACACGATCATGTCGCGGCTTGAATGGATATAAATAGACCTTTATAACTGACTGTAGGAGAGAATGATATGGAAGTTTTGATAGGGAAAAAAGTAGTGAAAGGATAAGAAATGGGAAGGCAATTTATCTTTAAAGACAGCTTCATTTGGGGATATATTGAGTGGGATTTACCTTTCCAGATAGGAAATCAAGTACGTTAACAAAAAACAGAACGATGATCCCGTCTTTAAAATAATCAAAGCCAGAGAAAAACAAGCTGCTAGGTCAAAACTTTTCGGAATTTGATTAAGAGAAGGAATGCTGAACCAAGCTCCTGAGGAGTGTCATTTAAAGGGCAAGCAAAAGACAAGTTAAAACAGGGGAAGCTTTTATCAAAAAGGTGAGGACTAGGCCTTCAAATAATGCAATCCAGAAATTATTTTCTCCAATTCCTTTACTGTAAGCAACTGCAGTGCCTATGTACATTTTTATAATCATGATTTTCGTGGCATATGTAGATAATGGAGAGAAAAGTTTTCACAGGAAAATGTGATGGCTAAGAAAGTGAGAGATCAAATGTCGTCTTGATTACATTAAACATATTGCAAGTATTTCGGATCCATCAGAGAAACAGCTAACGAAGGAATGGATAACGTCAAAAATTATTACAAGAGGAAACAGTGGCGGTCTGATGGAGAAATTAAAAAGACGTCTGAGACCATAGGAGACCAGGTGAGACCAGGATTTCATAGAAAGTGGACATTTCCTCGACTCCTAGGACTTTAGGCCACCAAATTACTTCTATATACACTATTAACCCTCCGATAACACAGGGCAAAAATATTTCATGTACAGCGGACTTAATTTGTTTTGTTTGCTTCGCATTTTTTTCGTGATCACCAAAACAACAAAGGGAATAACTTCAACATTTTTTAACTAAAAACAAAATGGCTATCTTTAATTAATGCGTAACATTTACCAACGGCGACGGGACAAGTGCTTCGTCCTGAAGACCAATGACATGCGTGTTCCGGGTGATTCTGGGGTATAACATAGTAGATGTAGAGAATTATAGCAACCCTTGTGATACGCCCCGAGCTAGCTTTGATTGTGAACAATATCGTGAGAAAAACGGCGAAGCGCGGGCCGTGTGAAGCCCGCGGACGTGACATGGCGCGTGACAGTGACCTCTGCCATGCATGTTCCACCACATGGCATGACGGTGGAGGAAAGAAAGAAAGGAAGGACTCAGGGAGAGAGAGAGAGGTGGAAAATCGAGTCTGGGGCACAGGTAATGTGAAATGAAGAGGTGAGGTAGATGGGAGAGATAAACTGGAGACGGTCGTGGAATGAGTGATAGCTGGGCAAAAAGACTGCTGGTGGAAGGAGAGATAAATTGAGTTCGAGAAAGAGAGAGAGGGGAGAATTTTCGCTTCGACCAAAGAAACCTCCCCGTTCTCCTCTCGAGGTTTTCAGCGGTGGAAGTTGCGTGAGAGATATCATCGGGGGACACGCAAAAATATCCGACTCCCCTATCACGCCCTGTGGCTCCAACTTCTCATTCGGAACCCCGTTACCCTCACCTTCATCACCGCCCTCTCTCTCTCTCTCCCTCCCCGACACCAATCTCCTCATCGCATCAACTACAATTATACAATACCTCCCACGATCAGTCGTGAGGAGGCGTTAAGACACACCGGTCATGATTATGTAAGAGCCTTCGAATAAAATGTATCAATACCTCAAAACGTTTCACTGTCTTATAACCAGATTGGAAAATTAGACGGGGAAAGAATGAATCGTCGAAATTTTTTGCTCGGTGGTGTATTTCACTAATTCTGCAGCTATTGTCCGGCCTGACAGTAAGACTAGGATCATATTCTCGACATCGTAAGTAAAATATGGTACGACAAATGCCTTTGTTATAGGTTGAGTTTAATCTAGTATTGATTATTCGAGTCTCCACTGGCTACCGTGTCAATTCCCCTGCCCAGCAGCAAACGCTGTGTCGCTTCACACTAATTTCATCATGACCATCAGGCGAATTTTCTCCCCATTTTATTCTCCAACTTCGATTGTATTAATAGACGGGTGCTAAATACACGGCTTATCATTTTTGAGATCTAACCAATAAAAGTTTCTTATTTTCATTAAATGTTCAATGCTATACTTTTCCGACTCTAGTAGGAAAAGTATAGCTCTAGTAGTGTCTTCAAGACATCAGTTATACTGTGTCTACTACGCGGATTCAGGGTTGAGGGTTTCTCACACTCCGTCTACTCTATCAAAAATTACTGACGGCATACGAGGGACCATGGAGCCGAACACCGTGACTTTACTGGTCTTGTTATATTTTTGCTAAACCTTTGATCTTTTGAGTCATCCCATCCTCCTTTAAAAAATGATAAATCTGAAGTTTTCTTGTTCCGTATTCGATTAGATCTACTCCTGCCGAGTTGACCATCCTTAATTTGTGAAGATAAATGAAATGGAAATGCCTGTCTTGGGAAAGTCCTTTACGGAGTACCTAAAAGCGGTTCCAGTTTAAAGCCTAGTGGTTTTTTCAAACATACTTATGTCCTTTTTCTACTGTCAAAAATTCTGCTGCTGCCATGCATATTTTACGCAGATGATTTACAAATTTATCTTCCTTTTTTCCATCTAAATTAATGAGACCATCTTCAAAGTCAGAGGCATTTTTAAATAGGTCAATAGAATAATTTCTAGTTAAAAACGAAATAACTAATGCTTACATTATTGGTAATGATGATAATGCCTGGGTAACCTTGACACTACGGCCAATATTTTACGGCCGTTTTAAAACTACGGGTTTTAGTAGACCAACTCACGATATTAATTTCATTGACAAATTTTATATTTGCTCTAAATTATAATTTTCTGTGGAATAATTATGTCGAATATCGGTTCAATAAAACTGATACCATATTTTTTCATTAACGGTTCATGAAACCGTAATTTCGTTTAATATAAGGAAGACGCTTATCTCAGAATTAATATTTACTGATATTTACTATTTTCCCCTTGTATACAATGATTTAAATGGTAGACGAAATCTTCAACGTCATCATTCTTTAAATACTTGCACTGGGATTGTTTTATTGCGCAACGAGTAATCATTCTCATAATACCAAAAAGTGAGTAAACTCTATGTCAAAGCACGAAGAAAAGATACGTTAGGTTCCTTTTTCCTAGAGTTAACAGTAAAAAAATCTCTAGAGTACTTGTTTCATACATTTAAGTTAGAACATCTAGTTTTGAAATATCTACTAGATCAGGCGGTGTGTCCTTATACTTCCCTAACCATCGGACAGCTTAATCCCAATGATCATTTTTGGTTACTGTCTAACAGAATGGAAAATGACCCATGAGACTTTAAAAAAGGCTTCCACTCTTTAAAAAATTCCAACGAAAAATAACATTTTCCTGATAAAATTTTCAATGTTTATAAGAGAAGAAACTTATGGCAATAATTGAATACTCATAATATCTCCGGCTGTTTTCTTAAATTGTTAATTTTCAATGCATAATTTGTATTATGAACGCTCAAAAAGTAATGTACCGCGGTTTATTTCTCTGGACGTATTGGACACACAAATTTGCAACTCGGACATCGCATTGCTGCAACCGTCAGGTCTACTGACTTTTTCCAATTAAGTGTCCTTCCATTTCTCTGGCTTTACGCCAGCGTTCCGGAAGAGCGTGAATTACCCCTCAATACCAGTCTTTGTCCTGGTCAGACGAGCTCTTTGGGGTTCCATTTTGCGCATACTTTGGAATGCCCAAGTTTATCAATACAGTGGTGAATACTCTCGACAGCGGTAGTCCCGTGCACACTATATCACCGCTTATGGATATATTCCCGACACTTTCTCGCTTGGAAATGCAAAATTCGATTTCGAAGACGATTCGACGATGAGTCATTCGACGAACTCGCGTCGCTCACCTCTACCATTTTGAACACTCGCTAGCGCGCTGCTACCTTGCGGTGGAGCTTGTAACTTTTGCTATAATAGTGGCATACGGTTCACACGAACACAAAATTTCAGCACGCAACATTGCAGGGGCCGTAGAAAAAAATTACTGCATTACTTTTTGAGTTCTAATATTTTCAACCTTTGGTGTCGCTATATTCCATCCCCATTATGTATATATGAGATTATAAATTTGGTTTTCTAAATATTTCCCTCCCGTATGTGTTTTTTCTCTAATATTGAGAGATTGTCAAGCTTATTAAGTGTTTTTTTGCTCTTGCGGGGCACTACCCTAGAACTATATATCTATTCTTTACTATTCAAGGTGTCCTTCCCAAGTAAGGTCCGTGATGTAAACGTGGCAACCAAGTATTTTAAAAAGCTCGTTTAAACACGTCCTAGCATGTAAGTATATGTTTAATAATCAACAGCATCTACGAAGTACCTTCGAAACGGCCGATAGGGCGTGTGACATGGAATATGATCGCACCATTCATGCACTATCCGAATAAATACTCTATTATATGGCCAGTAACCATGCGATAAAAGGAGTTAGAATAGTATATAATAAGGAAACCTTTTATTGAAATCCCATTTAAATTTTTACCAACGTTATTCTCGAGCCTCAGGTAATGTTATGATCGGTTATAAACATCTCATGTCCCATTCACGCAATAGTACAGCAATAATCATAAATAACCAATTTTAAGAAGATATTAGTGAAACTTAATTTAAGAGTTTAATAGCAGAAATTATGGTATGGTGAAAAGTATTCATCGGCATCTACACGACCTGTATGGCTCGTTTTAACTCTGTGACTGACATTGACGACCATAGCTGACAATGAATGGTAGGGCTCGGTGTGATAGGAATTAATATTGGAATAGTGATTTTTTCATTTGCCAT
>WURS02005532.1:0-12618 GCA_011762765.2 Rhinocypha anisoptera
TCTTTCAGTTAATAAAGGTTGAAGGTCGTCGGAAAAGTATAGGGATTCAATAGCAGCGATATGGCTTGGTGGGAGAGAGTGAGAGAGAGGGGCAACGAATTTTTAAAGGCGACGGGAAAGTTGAGGGTTGATTCGTTGCTTGCGAGTTGTTGGAGCATATGGGCGAATCGCTCAGGAAAATGGATAGCGAAAAACTACGAACACCCATCCCGCTCACGATGCCAAAAAAAGACTATTCTCACGTGTAATCCTGGAAGGTGCCAACGATATCAGTGGGTCGCTAAGGATACAAGTCTTTGAAGGAAACTTTAAACGATCTTAAAAATCTTAAAACATATTTTGCTTGAAACATATACGACATATGAAACTAGATTACTATAAATCTCAGGCCTGAATACTAGTTCTTTGCAGTCTTTGCTTAGTACTTACAGATCCCGCAATCAAAGCACTACGAACGAGGAAATTGCTTCGAGTCTCGATGACGTTAACTTTTTCCAAATATCATCGAACATTTTGGTTATTTACCATCGTCGAAGAAAAACCAATTAGGAAAAACAAACCAGGAAAAGCGCCGCCCGCACACAGCAGGCAAAAGCTATTTCATTCGCCCGAGCGTTGTATCAATTTTCCAATTTGCAAGCACTCAATATTTAGGTTTAATTTTAGTTGTGCTTTTGTATTATTGCACCATTTTTAATCACATCGTCGTAGAGGGCATATAACTCTCTCTCCAGTTTTTTTTATTCTATACATGTTGCGACGGCCAAAATTGCCTTTTATTGCTTTCGGGAACTTATTTTTTCGACTTTTTCTTCATTTTCTCCCAAGGACTCCTGGAGGAAGTTATTATGTCTCAGAACATATCCAAAGAACTTCGTTTTCCTTTATTCCACCTCTTTTATTAATTTTCTTCACTCTTTAACTTCCCTTAAATCTTCTATGTTGCTTTTCCTGTATCCCCAACTTGTTCTTGTTATATATATACATATCTCTAAATCCAAACATTACTATTGCTTCCAAGCGAAACTTTTCTGTTTCCTATTGCCCTAGTAATTATAATAACGCACTCAAAATAAGTGTGCTTGAGAAAGGTTTTCTAATTTTACAAATTCATGTTTATTCCCACTAAAATATTCTTTTTTACTTTGGCATGCCCTTGAACTTTCCCCCTTTTTACAACAGAGATGCATCTATTATCCCTCGCTATTATTATACTCTCCAAATAACATATCTTTCCCACCTACTTACATTTGACTCCCTTACTATGAATCGACCTGGGTCTTGTTCTGGTTTATAAAAACTACTTGCCTCGAGTTTCTTCTCGTTAATTATCAACATCCATTCTTCCGTAGGTGTCAAGAAGATTCTATGCATATTATTCATTTCATTAGGAGATTCTACAGGGTGAAAATATAATCTGAAAACCTAATTTAATGTATCTTTCTTTTATTATCGTTTATAAAATTGTCATTCATTGCCGTTGTAACTTCTTCAACATATAAGATTAATACATGTAGCGATATTGGATATCCTTGAGTTACAAATTTCCTATTATTTAAGGTTATTTGGTTGCAATATATCTTAAATACAATGAAGTCCATCCCTTCTCTCCATATAGTTTGATACATATGATTCCTGTCTGCAGTATTGAAGGTTTTTTCCAAATCAATAAATAAGAGGAAAACTTTCTTAGAGAGAGAAAATCCTCTCCAGAATCAATCGAAGTGCCAAAATAGTTTATCTTCTTCCTATACTTTCCTGAAAACCAAATTGATCTTCTCCAACGTAATGTTCTATTTTATTTTAATCGTAAAAGTTATTTGATGGGATAATTAAACTCTTAGGTTAAAATCTTTGATGAGAAGAGAAAAATGTATTAATCGGCGGGGGATTTTCGAAATGAGTAATTTTCCATTATCTATTTGAAACGCCAAGTAAATTACCAATTAAACATTTAATTAAGCTCTCACCAGTCCTAAGATATTTGATGTATTTAGCATAATTCAATTTTAAGGGTGAGGGCTGAATGACTTGAGGTAAAAAAACTAAATTAACTTAATTAAATATATCTTTTGAGGAGAAATTTAGGAGAGCTGAACAAGGGAAACAATTAACATTCGGAGCGGATTATCCGAAGCACTTAACGGAGAGGGGTGTTTACAGTGGTGGGCGGAAGATAAACAAAATGAAAAATTAAGTGGGGCCACATTTTGAAGTTTGAGCCTCTGTTTCTTCCACCCTACATGCAATTACGAAAGGGAAAAGGTGGCTTCCAAGCGTGTATCTAAAGCCGATTTTTTTTCCTTTGTAGATCTTCACCAGAAACAGAAAAATGGCATTTCATTGTTTATTCTGTAGTGCGGATTGGAATAATTACGCGGTAAGCATTTGTAAAGAACTATTATTCTTTCTCTTGCCCTCAGGGCGAATGTAGAAGAGCTCAAAAATGGAAACGAAATTGAAAGTCAGATAATTTTGATGCACGGTTACAGTAAAAGTTTACACAGTATGAATACTGCAAACTAGTTAGCAGGAATTCAAAGGTAAAGGTTCCCCGCCGCAAATATTTTTCACCGTATCTGAAATAATCATAACCCAAATGTGCTTAACACGTGTGAATTCCTGTACATGATGGAGATATAACTTTCCTTGCCGGATACGTAATAGACACGACTAATATAAATCCGGTCAACGCGGTTTTTCCTATTAATCATAGATCTCATATCACTTCATCGACGGTTGACTTTTACAAAATATTATTATTTTTATTGAAAACAAATGGAATTAGACAAATAAAATTCACTGATTCATGGACTGATTGGAGTCCACATTGCTGTTAACGTACTGATTAGATCGCAGTGTCACTTTTCATATTTGGTTCGCCGGATCGCAAAACTAGGTCAAATAATAAATTACCAAGGGTCAAGAAGAAATTGTTTTAATAAAGCTTAAAACGAAGTCTTAATCTGATAAATTCTCTGTACGAGTGGAATCATTAGGTGTTTTATCATTTAATGTAGTCAACCCATGAAAAAGTCTGTAGCTCCCGAAACTCAGAACCATTACGTGTTTTTTTTTCGTGGCTTTATATCGTAGACCTGTAAATTCATCATAATATGGAGTCAATACGAAAACCAAAGTCCAACCCAAAAGGGTGTTTCTGTGTGGATAATGGAGAGCGCAAATGCTCACCTCATGGAAAAATTAATAACTTGAGCAGGCTTTATTATCAAACCGCGAATGCTAGAGGAAGTCGGGCACACTTGCCGGAGAATTCCGGCGCCGAAACTAAAAAATTAATTACCGAAAACCAAACCCAATATGTAAAAGATCTGAGTTGCATTACACAAATACCAGTATGCAAGAACATGTCTTGGATTGCAGGAGAGAAATGCGTTCGTGAAAGTAAAGTAAGAACCACTAACGGAGTGCCGTTTCAGTTAATGAGCGAGATTAGGGAAATAGAAAATTCTCGGGGACCGTTGTATTAAGACGGTGGACGACGACGACGCCATGCAGGGAAAAAATTACGCCCCCCCCCCCCCCGGCTTAATGGTGGATCAATGCGGAGAGAATGGCGAATTACGAAAAAGAATCTCCGTAATCCCTCAACTCTTAGATCCGAGAGGAAATTATTGCGGGGGCAAAAAGCCTAATTTTTCAACCCACTGCAGTATTTGGATTGCCGCAGTGGATCCTAATAGCTGCACGATTATTAAAAAAAAAAAGATTTTCTCATGGGGTGGCTTCATAGAGTAACACTTCCTCTATGGTAGTATCTACTCCTAAAGATTTCCTACATTGCGGACTCAAACTTGTCATTCCCATTCCACTGCGATTACTGCAGAGTAAATCCTTCCCCCCCCGCCATTTTAGCTATATTTTTTGGAGTGATGGTTTTTTAATAACTATTATATTTCCACAAAAGAAATTCTTTTATGGAAATATAAAAATTTCTTTTTTCTTTTGTGGAAATATAATAGTTATTAAAAACCATCAATCTATCATGGAATTCCACCTATTGACGGCCTCCAGAGTGAACTTTGTTAGATTTTTTTTAGTTCGATATTCGACCTCGTATGTTAAACGATGCGATATCGCGTTACCCGTGCTTTCTGCGTATCTTCTACCTGTAACCATCATCATGTATCAATGGTACGGAAACTTCTTAGATGTCACCTTGTTATTTTTATAACATAAAAATAATGCCTCAGATTAAAACGGAGTTTAAAAGCTTCCCCCAAACACCCTACCAGGGAAACGGGTGTGTGGCGACGGTTTTTTTTGTGAACGAACATTCGTTCTTCGGCTAATTTTAATATTTTAAAAATCTTATTTTTTTACTTTGTTGCCAAAATTTCGCCTATTTTTCTCTCTCTTTCCATATATATATATTGATAGAGAGAAGGGGGAGAGAGAGAGAGAGAGAAAGATAGGAGGCAAAAGGTCCTTCTTGCCTTCTGGACACACGAGAAAGGAGCGGGGGATCGTCCATTGCTTGACCTCCTTTGATTCGCAGGGGTGGATGGGTAGGGAGAGAGGGAGAGAGATAAACAGGCCGCGATTTAAGCTCTGAAGAGACGATGAAACTATTTTCCTTCGAATTAATTAGATCCTCTTTCCAGGACGAGACACAAAGCGGCTGTGCGGTTCCCGCTATTACATTTTCTCTGGAGGGAATACTCAAAAAGGCGTTATAATTAATAATATAAAAATGCCTTCGGAATTATCTCCAACTACCTTAGAAGATAGAGAGAAGGAATGCACTCATTACCCGCGTTCCGTTCTTTTGCCCCTATAATAATCCCAAATTTTCCAATTCATGCCTAACTATTGCGCACTCAACCGATGCACGGTAACCTTGCCGAAAGGTTTAAGATTTTTATAGTCTGTTCACTGCCTCCGTGTCCTCAGCTTTCTTTCGCCGTTAAATAGTAATGTAGAGAGAGACCCAAATTACAATGAATGGAAAATCCAGCAAACAAATCCAAAACGATTGATATTCATGTATTCTTCATCTAATATCCAAACAGAAAGGATAATTTCCTCGCAAGCCAGATTGTCGGAGAACTTGCTTTGTCAGGTAGCCACAGAGTCCAAAGGGTAACCGTCGATTAATCGAGTTGTCCTCTCCTCGAGTAACAATTTCCCCGTTAAGATACGCATGAAAGGAGAGTTCTTGTGTCACTGAAATATATATATATATATATATAGGTTATCTTTAACACATAAACAAACGTATATATATACATCTATAGATTCTTCTTCTTCGACCCCTAAGATAATGTTGTACCTCAACCACGTCAATGTAAGTGTTCTTTTATTTGTGTCCTATGTTTCTCTCGTGTGCAAGTGTAGTTATATCCATAAGCGTGGGCTCCCCATCGTATTTTAAATATTAGTATTATATATACATATAATACTAATATTAAATCTATCTAATGTAATACCTTTATTAAATCTAGCCTACGTCAATCATTTTTTCCTCCCGACCACATCAAACTTATGTGAGGAAGGAGAGTCTGCTGGAGAGTAAGGTGATTAAATTAAAATGATGAAACTCCACCATTTAAAATACATGACCACGCGTAAATATTTAATGTTTCCCCAATATTTTTAATTATCAATTTGCTCACAGAATGATTACTGCAATGCAAAATGAGTTTAATTCCTACACGTGTAGCGTGCAGGCATAGGTACCGACGTAAACCTGATGCCTGCTAAGGATGAGAGAATATAGTGTGAGGACAAAGCGTTCGCGCATTACTCGAGACTTATTATAATTTTAAAAATTAAAAAAAAACACAACATCAAAAAGCTAAGAATTAAAACGAGATTGGTTTCCATCTTGTTGAATACATATTCATAAATATATATTAATGTTTTTTTTACAAATACGCGATGTCTGAAATTTGCAACTACATCTTTCATCTGGTACGCTTTATATCAATTGGGAAACTTGGACCTTTGATTAAAATTTTCAATGCAGTAGGCAGCTGTTCCTGTATTGTTATTACATTCATGCAGATACAACCGCTATATCGCTAAAATACAACATACAAATAATAGGAAATACGGAAAAGGATAGGAACACATAAAAGGACGAACACAAAATCTGGTAGAATATATGGATGGAAACCGACAAATTCATATGAGAACAATTTTTTTCCTCCGCTGGGACTCAGCAGACTGTTCGTCCTTTTACGTATTCGTATCCAATTCCTCAGACTACATATATATATATATATATATATAGAGAGAGAGAGAGACAGATGAAACGGAGAAGTGAAAAATCAAAATATTGTAATTTTTTCTCGTAGTCTGAGGAACTTTATTAGAGAACATAAAGAAATAAGTTTTCATAAATATATAATCTATTAAGCTCGCGACCACATTATGAGGTTCACAGAAAGGTCAAAGATCCAAATACATTGAAATTTTCCGTTACTACGGTAATATTGATGTGTATTTATGTAATAATAAAATGTAACACTTCCGATTCAAACCGGAAGTAAACCTCCTGCAATATATAGCCTACGGCACTCCCGGTAATGTGACGATTCAAATAATGAGTGTTTGTGAATGAAAATCGGCACAGTCGCTAAGTTGCTGCGGTGGAGAAAAACATATATTAAATATCCACCCGCTGAAAACAACTTTTTTTTGGGCAGTCGTGTAAAAATTCACAATATTCCTCAAACTTCCTTCTAAATTCTTCCGTGTGAACCAAAAACTATTTAGTTTATCTCTCGTAAAACAAATAAAATAAGACACTATGGAATAATGACAACGAGTAGGAATGAAAGTGATAATGAAGACTCTTAAATTGTTTCCGAACAATATAGTGGTGCAACAAGAGAAAATTCCATCCAAAAATATTTTATGTCTTCCTGCGTAAAAGTTTTCCATTCAATAACATATCCTTGCAATCTTGAATTATAATTTAAGATAATGCTCAATGTCAGAGGATAAGACCAAATAATCGAGGAGAGCTACTTGAACTCAGCATAATGAGCGAAACCAGCCATAATTGTGCACTAATTTAAGCATTCATGAAGTTCATCCATTTGTTGGGTAAGTTAATGAGCTCCATAGCTAAAGTGCAGGAACTTATCGATTCGTCGCGCATCATTTGTGGAATATATGACTTCAGGATTTACATTACACCAATTTACACAAAAAGCTGAGGATCTTCCTTAACATGGAGAACGAAATATTCAATTCACTCTTGTGAGTCACATTCCATTTTAGATAGTGATATCACCTTCTATGTATCTTTTCGGGACTCGAATGGCAATGATTCTTTCCCCTTCTAAAGTAGTATATATTATAACGGGCCTGTGACCTTATATAAAGGTGAAAAGGACACCAAACGTTGCGAAATGATACCGCATCGGCGACGCGATTTGCTTAATTGGTCAAAAGTCATCATTTTCTAACATTTATCACCGTGGAAGAGCAAATGAGGGCCTTGGATTAAAATTTCACATGATAGATTACGATTGACATTATGTATGAGGTGTGCATTTACTCTACAAAATATTTTAAAGTTTTCAGAACAGAAGAGCATTATTGTATTTGCGTAGAGAAAATACGCGATTCAAATATTTTCAGACTGATGAAGTTAGTTTCTTTCAAAGCACTTCAAGTAAGTTCTGATTCTTAGATCCTTAAAGCTTCCTTTGCGTACTCCATGTTTATCTGTGCATATAAACTTTCACCAAAATTTACCATTTGCTGGTTTTTTTATCATTTGTCCAAAGAGACATTCTTTTATCGAAATTTGAAGGTCATCGTCGCTTCAGCCAAGGAGGGCTAAACATTTTTTTAAATTGACTTACTCATTTCCACCCGTAAATTTGGATCTCAAAATAACAAGTGTTTGCAATCGTTCCCCTAGATTCCTCTCTTCCTCTCCTCTAAATTCCTCTAGACTCTAGGTTTAGTGCATGTGAAATTGTTCTTTGCGAAATTCACTACTCTACAAGCTCGAATTGAAAGCAACCAACGATGCAATTGAATGAAAATAGGCTTTTTTACAAAATCAGATGGATACCGAAACGATTATATATAGAAGTTTTTGATACGTTAGAACAATTTGATAACGTCCTTTTGGTGGTTGGCTCTCATTCTTGCTGAAAATGAACCAACATGATTTCTCCAAGGGTCATAAAAACCCTCGTACCACCCACACCTAATTAATTATAACGCCAAAGCGTTATTTATTTAATAATTACTTAAGAAGCATAACACAAACTTATTACGCTAAAATTTCGCTCGATGAATGTCAAATGGCAGTTACCATCTAAATACACATTAATTTTTTCTCCGACATATCTAGACGTTTTTGGAAGGCGGACACTGATAAAGTGATGGACACGTTTACATCTTCAAAAGGTATGCGGAAAAAATATCATAAATGATACCGGCATTTTTTTTTTTAATTTTGCTCTTTCGAAATATTTTGATTTGTACGAGTGTATATGAATTCATGCGCACTGGAGGATAATTATCATAACCAAGAGGGAGGAAGATTAAATGGAGGCATTAAAATTAAATGCTTTCGGCTTATGGGGGCTTTCGCTTCAGTCAAAATTAAAATCGATTAGATCTATTAATGAGGAAAATCCAACGATATGAACGACTTTATTTAAATTGCCTAACCAGAGAAAAAACGAGATACAAGAACCATTGGACTCCATCAAGGTTTCGAAATCAAACATTCGTGGTTTTTAAGATTCAACAATTCAAATGCCTTCCGAAACAAGCCCTTAAGCATGTGACAGAATTTTTGCCCCTATAGCAGAGGAAATTCTCATAATTGATGTCCGCGCATACAACTGAGCCTAATGCCAAACATTTTCCGCGGACCTTGGAAACGGTAATCATTGTCATCGATTTGGGAACCGGTAAATACTCGTATCATGTGTAGCTACGAGTAAGAGGTTTAGAAGCTATTTAATATTTTTGAGGAACGGGATTATAAATTGGGGTACATGATCGTGGTCTTCAAACTTTCTTCAAATAAAAATTCTTTTTGAACATTATTTTATAAAATATTATAAAAATTTCGTATTTAAATAATGATAAATACAATTTGACATCCCAGCTGTATAGTTTACTTTTTTTTCTAATTTATTCAGCTTCGAATGGTTGTTACTGGATAGGGTGATAATGGTTATTAAGCACCAGGAAAGATACGAACATTCTCACAAATTATCGTCTTTAGAGCAAGCAGAATCAACCCTTTTACAAACATAAGCGGTGGCTTGTAGTGTATGATGCATTACATGTCAGCCAAATGTACGTAGTATATCGCGAAGGTTGGTCCTTCGAGTCGGTGGACTAATTAAAATTCAGTTTCTATTTTCTTCGTTCCTGAATTTGCTCCCTTCAATGACGAATATGTCATATAAAAAAAGCTCCTGGAGGTGACGGAGCCGATAGAAGCATGTTTGTAGTAGTATATCCACGACATTTTTCCATGTAAAAAGGCATCAGATTGTATGACCACTGCCGCCGTTTCTCCAGCATAAACTTGGGGGATGGTGAGGAGTTGGGATCTGTGAAGTTCCCTCCGTCTTCCCGCACGCCATACTCCGCAGGGAGGGGGAGGGGGGGTGGTGGGGTGGGAGGGATGAGGGAGCAATGTTTCCCCCAAGATTTCGTCACCGAGCTGTTCGGAGACGCCAGCAGCTGAATGCAGAAGGGGGAAACCCCTTCCTCCAAATGCAGAGTCGCCATCGTGTGAATGACTCACAGGGACTCCAAGAGGCCCCCCCGAGAGGTTGCTTTTTATTTCAATGTCTGTGCCAGGGCAAGGCCCATCTCCCTCCCTCACTCCGTGCGTGCAGCTGCGAGGGAATTATTTCGGACCCAATTTCCTCCTTAAATATATTTTTCACCCTTCCTCCGCCGCAGGATTAACTCGCCAAAAGGGCAAGGTGATACTTCTACTCTCGACTGATTCGTCAATTGGGAGGGTGATGTGGCAGGTACAGACCATATATAACGAACCTTCACCTGCTACAAACCAATCTTGCATCCAAGACTCAGGGTATTAACCGAAAATAGCAAGTGTATTTTTTCGACGAGAATTCCGCAGTTGAGATTTAAAATTATAAAAGTTACTCCGATTTCCCAGATCCTGCCCTCCTGGAAAACCTACTACTCTACACAATAACCAATGAGAACTATTTTTGAGACAAGTATAAAGCAACAGGATACAAATTACATAATATGAACACCAGAAGAGCTAAAACATCTAATGTACCCAAATGCTACAATAATTATGGTGGTAACAGACTCATTAGTGCTATTCCTAATATATTTAACAAACGGCCAAGCGATTTCCTAAACCTAGGTAATATAGGTGAGGTAAAGAAAAAATTTTTTAAAATGGCCATTGCAAAAAACGACTAATAAAAGTGATAAAGTACTTTCATTTATTTTTTATCAACTAATGTGTTTTAACTAAAAAATCACTCACACTAGACTGAACAAATGAATTTATTCTAATAAAATTTAACCATTGTAACCTGATCTGTGAGAGCCCCCTGATGAGTCAAGAACCAGGCTCACGGGGGACTCAAGAATGTTTTTTTTCTTCTTTCGTCTTTTTTGTAATCGAATAGGTAGTTATATTTGGTTTTATTTTTCTTGTACCACTCTGGCCCATCTTTGGGTCACATAAACAGTGTCATACACTGTTTTTAATAATCTTATACTCATTCTATCATATTTTTTTTCATTTTTTTTAGATATTTCTTTAATATGCCTATATTACATATGTTTTTCATTTGGTATTTCTGTAATCTTTCCATATAGTTCTTAGTACTGTACTATGTTTTTACTACTGATGAGTTATTAATATGTATTTTTTCAAACTCATATTGTTTTTTTTTGTAACCTACAGATATATATTTTTGGTTTTCTTTTTACTTGTACATCTCTATCCCGTCTCGGGGTCACTTTAAGAGTGCTATACTATGTTTATTATGAAAAATACTGTTGTTAGAAATATTATCATTTTTTAAATTCTCTTTTTATTCGATGCTTCAATTTCTGTACAGTATTTTACTGTGTTGCTTTGAAAAAATAAATAATTGCCTTTTCAAAATAAATAAACAATTTTAATATTAAATTTTTTTTTTATATTTAAAAATTTAATTTAAATTTAAAAATGAAAACCAATCTAAAACAAAAAAAACCGAAAGCGATTCGTACAAAGTTTTCGTGGAATGCGTTTAGAAATGTGGCCAATATTTCGTCCCTGATCTTTTCCGAGATACAACACGTAGGCAAAGAAAGATTTTCCGTCCTCCAGCATTCTAAAGATCCTTCCAGGAAAGCGATTCCAGCGATGGTGAAACACCTTTTCATGACGAGGCGAGGGTGCGTTCAATCGATCGTCTGAGCTGTAATTTCTCCGACGTAGAACCTAGAACTAGTGCACTTTATAGTTCAACACCACGACCCTTTTTTAAAAACTATATGTTATGACCTTGAAATTAATCCGGCCTCGGTGGCGGCGGGGTAACGTCCTCTGTCTGCCAACCCGGAGGTCGCGGGTTCTAATCCCGACTAGGTGTATTTTTCTATCTCCACCTCTAGGGCATGGATGTGTGTGTGTCTTCGTCCTTGTTATTAAAAAAAATGTTATGGTGTCCACTGTAAATTGGCCTCTTAGCGTTGTATGTGGGAGACTGGTAAATAAAAAAAATGTATCGCGGAGTTACACGCAAATGCGTGAACTTATTAATTCCGTGGTTTTCATTCAAGAAGCTGAGTTTAAAAAATAATAATTTCATATAGACATGAATACGTTGTAGTTCCTTTTCGCCTTGTCCGAGGTCTTGTTTTCCGATAGTCTCGCCCAGGAAAAAATATGTCATGCGTAATAATAACGGGGGAATCGTGTAATTTTGATTGGTTTCGATGACCTGGGTCCGACGCGAATTTTCAGTGCGGGCCTGCGGATTCCAATAAGCGCTTCACGTTGTCGTCGACTGCGTGTCAAAGAATTTGGTGGTGGAAACCTGAATCACGGTTGAGATGAATTGATAGATAGATATTTTTTACTGTTGAATAATTAACGACGGAATTAACCTTACATGACTCTGATGCCCGATTGGTCACTATTTGCCATATCCATGCATGGTAAATATTAAAATTCTTGCTATTAATTGGAATAATGTTATCCCATACAGTTAAGCTCGATTGTAATATCCACATCTGAAATCTGGTTGAAATGAAAATGCCGGTTACTTTTTTTCTGAAACGGAAAATGTACTGGAGAAGCTGTATTCATTTTTTTTTGGAGGAACAAAGCCTGGGAAAAAATTACCGATCGGTCTCTCTCTCTCTCTGGAAGACAGATTTACCTCCACATTTTTTTTTCTCGCGGTTGGTGGCGAATTAATTCTATCGGCCCCTACTGAAATAATGACTGCACCATAGATAATAACAACTCTTGTCAAAAGACATTTAAAAAAAAACCTTTTATAAGCTGTCACAGTGACTCCCACGCGAACCCGCCTTCCAAGGTTGACTTCAAAACGTCCCTTCCCCCCCCCCCCCCCCCCCCCCCCCCCCCCCCCCGCCCCCCCGCTCCCCCCC
>WURS02005542.1:0-12617 GCA_011762765.2 Rhinocypha anisoptera
GTACCTGAAGATGACGCCGTAGCGTCGAAACTAGTCGTGCCTAAATACGAATCTTAGTGGAAAAATACGTAGTACCTCCCATCATACCTATTTGGTCTGTCTCCACTTCTTGTAGCTCACTCTCCGTTGAGTAATTTCCATCAACGGCAACCACTAAAAACTCGTACACTTTACCAGGTAGCAATCCCCTCACTATGATGAAGTCCTTAGCCATTTCAGGATTGGTATCGAGGAAAGCATTCTCACCCTTGAGCCTTTGAAAAAGGGTGAAATCATAAAACGAAATGAGACAATTTAAGATGACAATTCTCGATTATAACTGAAAAATCACAAAATGTTTGGCATCAATGACTATCATAGGATTTACCAAACTAGATCTTGCAAGTTTAGATAGTGGGTGGCAGAAAAGGAATTATGCACTCTGCTATGGACAATCCCTTTCAAGTTGTGTGTGTTCACACCAATTTAAGAAAAACCCAATTCTAAGACATTAATCTTTGGAACTCTACCCAGGAAATAAATCAATTTTTATAATAATCATTGATAGTAATAAAATATTAGAAAATTAAGTGCAATGACATAGTTTGCATAATTGTACAAAGTTGAAAATTCAGCTCGAGCAACCTTTCAGCATGTAGAATGGTAAACCTAAATATGTATCTAGAATATCTCATCAGTTCTCAATTATGAGCTTAAATATGTTCTGAATGTTAGTGTTTTTTTTGGGATTACCTAATTTTCAGTCATCTCCCATATTTTTTATCAACAAGACAATGATAAAGTTGTTTGGTCAAAGGCACATCAACATTTTGTTATAAGACCCTGAATAAAGTACTCATTGAGTTTGTATAAACCACAGCTTCAAATAACTACAAACATCAGGCATCTAGTGCTAGCGAATCACTTGATATGAGTTAAAATTTGTCTTCTGAAAGCATTAAGATGGGTGGTTTTTGGTGTTATACAAAGTTCAATTGGCTCTAACTCTTACACTATTCATCATGCCACAGCAAAAATGGTCTCTTGAGATTTTGCTTGAGGTTGTGAGATGAACCCTTTTTTCTGGGGAAATCTTTGGTAGGGAAAAATCATGGGCAATCATGATCTCTTCATGTAATTATGGTATCTAAGAACATTCTTCTGCTGTTAAAGTCATTGCAAAGCATTCATCCCATTGATTCACATGAAGCAATGCATAGTCTAGCTTGTGTAGTTTTCCATATATTCTCATGCATACTTGCTAGATTATATGAAAAAGCTGATAATACTTCATAGTACATCCAATCGAATCCACTTTTCCTCCAGTAATATGTTAAATTAACACACTCCTGAAGATTTGTTTAAATGTGTCTAGTTTGTTTGACCTTTGTCTCCTGCTGAGTATTAAGCCCCAAAGTGAATGAAAACCAAGTGAAAATGCTGATGAAATCCATTCGTTACAGTTCTTCAACAGTCATTTTAACTAATGGAACTCCACTTGCTTTTTATACTGACAATCAATAATAGCCAATGGATCACACTTGATATATGTGATTGTCAGACATTGTTGTTACATCGTACCTCAAAGGCCTTCCTCAATGGACTAACTTAGTGGATTCATTTTCTTACTGGTTTCATATCGTTTCATAGAGGGCGACCACATTGAAATGGTGCTGAAAAAAATATCTGTGCACCCCCTCTCTGTCCTTGGTTACCCCCACTCTGGGCTCCTTACTTCCCCTATCGTGCCTCCCCTACCAGCACCACGTCATCATTGTTGCCAACTCTTGTCATTTCGGTTCTCTCTTGGTTTTGTGGGCTTATGTTTATTTGTTAACATAGGGAGTTATATGTAATTTTCCAAGTGAAACATATCAATAAAGAAGTTTATTAGTATTTAAATATGTTTTATTAATTTACCTGCGCCGGTGTGAGGAAAACAGGCAACAATGTTTGCCTCTCCTCCAGTGTGTGAGTGAGAGAGTAAAGAAGGGGAGGTAAGGTAAGGAGGGGCGGTAGGTAGTCGTAGCTCCACCCACCGTTCACTGGGAAGGAACATTTCTATGCGGCCTTACTATACATCTGTGCCACTGCCCCACTCAGAAGGAATTACTCCATCTGAGGAAATTATACTTCCACACATCATTACTTTCACATTTGATGAAACTTTAATTGACTATTGACAAATGTTTTTTAACCTTTTTTGTCAAAGGCCTGCAATCTTCCTGGGTGGTTTCAATTTTATAACTGAAAAGAAGCCAGGATCCTTTGTGTGTTCTTGTTTTCTACATCTATGATACTGAAAATGGCTGATGTGCTAATGTATCCATCCAAGGCTTCCTGTGACTTAAAAAATTGATCACGGTCCAAAATGAAAATTTATGTGTCATAACCGACATCCATGGTATTTAGGTTTAAACATTAAAATAGAGATCTTTTTTTGTTGCAAGTGCATGGTATTCCTATTACTTTTGAACATTTATAAACCATTCTGCTTGAATACCTGTATCTGACATAGAAATGAGATCCAGGGTTCCCTTCAATATTAGGTAACAATTCAACCTTGACACTGTCATTCAATGATAACCTATGCCACTTGAATTTTGGGATGCCTGGTTTTGAAGCATCCCTCATCTTCACTTCAATGAAGTGTCTGTAAAAAACAAAGAAAAAAAAATAAATGACTTGTTGGCATCAATGCAATGACTTAGGGAAGAAATAAAGTGACACAAAAAGCAAGACAAAGGTTTAAAGGTAGGGGAAATATGATTGTGTGATCAATAGAGTCTTTATGTCTCCACACAGAAAAAGATGGTAATGGCAATATTTCAGAAATAATTATGTTACATTGTTAATGTATTCAAGAGTGTAAGCCAAGAATAAAGAAACAAGAAATATTATAATGAAGGATTATGTAAGTGATTCCCAGTTCTAAATATTTCTACTTCTAAAACACTTCTAAATATTAATATTACACTCTAAATAAACATAATCACATCAGGCGTGACTTCATGGAATACAATGATTCATAATGGGGACAACTTCTTGGGTAGTGATCACAGTGTTTACATGGCAAGAAATGTTTCACTACTCTGTGGCATATTCATATGCTATAGATTTCACTCCAAATGTAGCACCAACTGAGAGTATTAAGAATCTTTGAGTTTCACTGTGTTACAAACCCATTGCCCTGCACAGGGTCTGTTCCAAAAGTTTCAGTAATGAATTTCCACAGCTGGCCACATATGCTTGCATTGCATGGCTCCTGGCAGAAAGAGTGGTGAAGGGTCTTGGCTAGAGAATGCCACCATCCGCAGTCACCTGTGGGCAATGGTTGAGTGAAGTGCTTAGTGGAAAGTGTGTCACCATACCATCATCAAGAAAACAATGATGCGGAATTTGGAGCAGCGTTAGGTATGCAATTTAAATTTTGGATTAAACTGGGTAAAAATGGTGTGGATATACTAAAAATGCTTAGGCAAGCCTTAGGGGAGGGTCAGAAGACTGTTGACGATGATGAGTGCCTGTCAACGACAAAAACTAACGATAAGGATTGTTCACTGCATTTTAACCAAGGATTTGGACTTGAGGATAGTGCCAAGATAGTACCGAAAGTTCTCACTGATGAAATGAAGGAACAGCACCTGTTGAAATGCCAGGAATTGTGCTGATCCACAACTCTCTCAATGCTGCTGAGTTGCTTGCAAAAATGGGCGGTGCAATGCAGCCCCAGCCACCATGTAGCTCACCTTGGCACCACTGGGCTTCTTTTTGTTTCCAAAGATAAAAAAAACTCTGAAAGGACACCACCACGGGACACTGGATGGGTTAAAAGAATCTTCGACGGCCTATCTATGAAAGGTCACCATTGAGACCTCCCACGGAGCCTAAGAGGTGTGGGTGAAGCTTGGAAAATATGTATTGAGTCGGGAGGAGAGTTCTTTGAAAAGTTGCATTGTTGAGATTGCAAGTTTATGTTCAATAAATGATTTTTTAAACAATTACTGGAACTTTTGGGACAGACCCTGTGTGCATACTGTTGGTAACACTGCTACCTGTTAGGTAGGCAACAAGGCATCAAGAGTGGTGTCAAGGATGGGAACTGATGTAAAAGAGATGTATTTTTAGGGATGACACCTTAGCATTGCACAAGTAACATAATATTATCAGTGAATAAAGATTCTTATCTAAATATAAACATAACACCCCTTTAATAACATACTAAGCATATATAAATTCTTTTCTCTCAAAAATAATTTTAAATTTAGATACAAGTCTTAGAGATGACCTATATTTTTATGGGAGCCGGCTATACGACACTTTATATTTATTAGGGAGTAATATTTCCTTCCTCTTCAGCTTATTAATCTAAAAATGTTGATGAGAACTAATAAACACTGCTACCACCTGAGATCTCTCCATACCATGATAAGTCCTTCCATAACCACCCCATGCTTTATCATTTACAATATCCTTAATACAGAAAACATAAAGGAATCATAAGTGTTTTGTTATACCAATCTCTACTCTTGATACATTGGATACTTTTAATACTTGAGATACTTTTGATTCACATGAATAAAATGAAGGCTTCCTAAATTCTCTTCACTCACAGTTTAAAGCTAATAACCACTGCATGTTTTTCCCTAAAGTACTCCATGTGATATTTGTCAACGTTGACAGCTAGCACTTGTGACTGAGATATGATTGACCAAAAAATAATAATCCAGTAAATGCATTTGGTTGCCTTGCCTCTCATATTATTTTCTATGAAACCTTGAATCTGTTCAATTCCAGCAAAATTCATATCGCACAGCAAGTATTGTACTAGAACATATACAAAGAAATAAATCCTGGCAATGAAATGGGATCTCTGCAATAGATCAATAGCAGTGATGGAATTATAAATGCATATTGGGTAGATAACTCACTTTTTACGATTACTGTCACATCCTATGGAGGTATCTGAGGTAAAATGTAAACCCTTAGGTACATGTAAAAATCTTATTCACAGGAAAAAAAGGGTTACTTATTCCCTAACCCTTCATATTTGGTGAGAATAAATTTATCGGAGGCACTGATTTAATGTATCAGAATATCAGCAATTACAGGATTGGTATAAGAAATGGTGGTGACCTCTATTTACATGGCTGATCAATGCTGCCACACTTAGCTTGATACTCACAAAAAAAAACTAGAAAAAACTCACAACTAGATTGTCATTGAGAAATTGTTGACCTATACAAGATATTAGACCATTTCTCAAAGTTCTGGCTGTCAGCCAGTAACTAACAGCTCAAAACAAAGTCATGTTGTAGACAGTGTGCTATTAGATGGGCTAAATCATTTAGTATGTCAAGATGTAGGTCCAAAGCACAGTACATATATGCACATTGTGTGGATTTTCAATGCGAACTGAATGTATTAAGTACAATCTACGAATTTGTTCAGTTTCATACCAAATAAAGCAATAAAATGAAACAATGAAATGAAAAAAAATATCCCTGCACTTTGCAATAGATTTCACATGGCTTGTCGTTATTAATGTCTTTTGAATGTTTTTGTTTCAAGATTAATGTCCTGATATACTGCCACATTCTTTGTCAGTTGCTATTTTTAATATCAAAATTTTTACTAAATATGCCCATATGCGCATAAAATTTTAGACTAAATTGTTCCAAGAAAAATTAAAATTGGAATATCTAACAAAATTCAGTAGTCAAAAAAAGTATTTCTTAAGATATTTTATGCATTACTTCAAAATAAATGGAATATTTCCTTCAAATGATAAACCACACCATCACGACATCAAAAGAAAATGAAATTATGCATTGTGTAATTTGAAAATAACTGACAAGAAGGTGAAAAATGCAGTTTTAATAACTAAATTGAGATGTTGATAGTTAAAATATGTTTAAACGCCATTGTGTGCAACATGTGACTAAGAGTCTAAAACTAAAGAGGAGAGAATCATAAAAAAGAAAGGCAGCACAATGTTTACACAACCCAGAGGAGCCACCATATGTAAAAAAAACTAAGGACAAGATTGTACAAACAATATTTTTAATAGTATATTTGGAAGAGAAAGCATTACTTTAAACGTGCACTTGGATGATAGACAATGTGCAGACTTCACTAGTCACATCAAAATGGACTTACACCCACACAAGTGAGAGGAAATCTGTGTATGATCTTGAATGTATTCCTACACCATTTCCAATCGAGATTTCCAGAGATCCTGTACTCACGCTTTCCCCTCGCCAGCCCTGGTTGTGGCCTTGATGAATATTCGGTACTTGACTCCAGCCTCCAAACCGATCAGCTTGGCCCTTGTTTGTTCTGAGTCATTCATACCTGGGTCCATCTCCATCATTGGTCCAAATTTGATGCCCATCACGGCTTGATAATAAATGTGGTATCCAGTCAATTGGCCATTTGAGTGTTCTGGACGCTCCCAGACGAGGTACAGTGCAGAGGAGCCCATGTGGATGGCCTCGAATGACCGAACAGCCCCAGGAACTAAAGAAAAAGTACTTTGAATCAGAAATATATATGTTTGTAACTTTAAAAGGGTTCAATGACTTTGCCTTCTCCACATAAATTTATTAATTATAATAATAATAATTTATTCTCCTGAGGACCATACAAAATATTTGCAGGCATGGGATTCGTCATTGACAATACATCATGTATAAACCCGTTACAATATAAACAGGTGACTTAAAAATCTATTTGAAACAATCATAACAAATATACTTGATAATACATTATTATAGTACATTATTTCCACATTTTTAAATCATCAGTTAAAGATTTTTTCACAGTATAGTATCATTTAGATACCAAAAACTCGTGTAATGATTTTTAAAATTTCAATACTGAATTATATGTATATATTTCAGTATTGAATTATATGTATATGGAAGAGGCAAAGTTATTTCACCCTTTTGAAATCATAGATTTCCACAAAGCAGAGTTTAAAACAGTCTTTTAATTTGGATAACATTTTTATGTCTCAGACTAGTTCACCAACTATGAAACCAGCATGCTGCATATGAGGAAGACTACTGAAATAATCAATGGATGATGTGAAGGGAGAGGACACAGAGAGGCAAATCCTGTGGGTATGGGGACAACAGGAGGACACAGAAGGAGAGAGGGAAAGATGAAGAAGCTTGGTTGATGGCCAGATCCACTCACAGATAGTGGAACAGTGTGGGCACTGTAGACATGGATATTATGAAAAATAATTAATCGATGAAACAAAAGAATAATAATTAAGATAAACAAAAATTAAATGAAGGATTAAAACCAGTCTTCAACCCCAAAGTTGATCTAACAGGTGAGGAAACACCCAGTACTATGCCCAACTGTATGTGAAAATTCACACATCATCATGATACAAGGGGGGTCAGACACTATCTCTGTGCTACCTGTGGTTTCCCAGGGAGATCTGATACCCACAGAAAATCACTCAGCTTGGGTTTAGCTGGAGGTGTCCAGAGGAATCACAGGGTCTTGAACCTTGTCCCTTAAACTTCATTTAAAACAAAAGTTGGGAATAGTTAGAAAACACAACGTGATGGCAGAATAGATGATGACACTTCAAGTGCAATGTACTGCAGAATGAGCTGTTATAGGAAGAAAAATAATTGATCAGCGTTGATGAGATCACATTTGGACGTGAGACGTTGAAAGTTTTTTTATAATGTAGGACTCCCTGGGAAAGGCTGTGAGCTCATAATTGTGTGAAAAATTAATGATTGCTAGGTAAACCATCATGGCGAGACACCTTTGGAAATGTTCCCTAGCCGTCACGGCATGGCGAACAACCCTCAAGGACCTTGTGAGGCGAGTCACTTTAAAAGAACAATGTAGTCTCATGAAAGCAGAAACCACTTTGAGTCTCTAACTTAAGATACTTTTATGTATTTATCTTTCAATTCACCACACCATGCCCTGGGTGAAGAATGAAAAATCCACCTAGCCAGGATTCAAACCTGCAACCTTTGGATCGGCAGACGGGGGCATTACCTCACCGTCACTGAGGCCAACTTCCTATTGGAGAAAGTTTTTTTTTCACATTTTACCCCAGAGAAACCCCTATTATTCGGTCAAAATAAAAAAATTCTACTGACTAACTGGGAGGAAGAAATGATGGGATTAAAAAACTCAAAATGACATCTCATGATTCTGTAAGGTAATGATAACATTTCTCTCTTACAAACATTGGAGGGACTCTTAAGGTGGTATAATGTGACATTCCATTTCACAATAAGCTAAGAACTTCTGATGTCCCTTATTGAAGCTCAACATTTTTTTTCATCAATGATTATTAAGATGAAGTAAATTGCTACCCTCATGGTACACACTTTAAATATGGCTCCATTTATAAGATTACCTCCTTCAGGAGTCTCAAAGCTTATTGTTTCACTCGGAGGACCATTGTAGTTCCCATTGTAGATGAGTATCCGGGCATGATTTTTGGTATTTGGAATGAATTTATTCACTATGGTCATGAGGGGATCTCCTTTGATTTTTATCTCCCGTTGATTGGATTCTCCTTCCTGGTCGGTCCAGGTTTGGATCTGTCAAAATAAAATGAATACCCTGGTAAGACAACTGTATGGAAAAATCTTATGGCACAATATCCCTAATTTTATCAGCATGGTAATTCTTTAATCTCCTATTTAAATTCTTTCTTCCTCAATTTTTAGGTTATTTCACAGAATTCTAATGCAATTTAATTTTTTTCAATACTCCAGACACCATTATTCTAAATGTCTTTCTGTACATTCACATATGATGTAAAACCTTTATTTTAATTTCCATCTTTGATTTATGCATACCAGAAATAGTAAAAATATTCACTTTCATAATGACAATATACATCCATATCTTCACTCTACTTTGAACCCATCATGACAAGACAAATTACACTGACCATGAATTATTTTTGTAGCCATATTTACAAATCCTTAGGTATTTCCAATAAGATTACCTATATTTATCTTCAATTGTGAGAACTAGGGTAAGAGATGGAAATAGAGCATTATTAACAAAATATTACTCTAAAATAAGAAGTTTATTTTTATGGCTTTTTTATAGTTTTATTATAATAATCAGAAGACTGAATTATGACCAGTAATCTCCACTTACAATTTCTAGTAGCACATTCACAACATGATAATGAAATACTAATATGCTCAATTTAATTTTATCTGAAAAAAAATCCCACACACTAACCTTTAAACCTTTCAATTTGCCTCGAACAGATTCCGGGCTGACTGCAGACCATGACAAAAGTGCATCAGTGCTGCTCAAGACTTGAACTAATCTGAAATTCCCTGGAGCCTGGGTTGGTACTTAAAGTTGAAATGAAATGAAAATTAACTGCATTGTGAGTGATTTTAAGTATCAATAGTGGTACTAATTAAATGTGGAGTAACCAAAAGCAACAAATATGATGACTGAATTATGTGTGTTAACTGGAGGTGACTTGAATGTTTGCCACTTGGATCTCCATGAATGGTTTTTGATTGATAAGGATGACCATGCAGCAAACATTCTGTGCCATATCTGTGTACATTATATTGTCAAAGTTAAAAAGAGCCAAATGATAGAAAGATTGAATGTCAAACAACAATGCACACTGATTATAAAGACAAATATGCCATGACAGATACACAAAAGAGATGCAAATATACTGATGGGTCATCAAGAAATCTGAAGGGACATAAGATATTTCTTCTTAAAAATACAAGATCGGCAGATGACAATTTAAAAAAGTAATTAATTTCTGACCTTAACCAAATTTTAGGTACATTCAAATATAATCCACATTAATCAACCATGTATGGTAGATTTAATTTAGTTTAGGTAAATTTAATTTAGTGACTGAATATGTATGTGTCAACAAAGGACTTTAATTTTACACAATGTCATAAATATATGTATCCAGTTTGTGGATGTTAAGAGTTTGTTAAGATTGTTAAATCCACATTAAAATATTCAGCTTACCAGAGAAATGGAAAATAGACATGCTTTAAATTTATTATATTTGTGTGTAGAAATTAAAAATAGATAATTTATCTCAGTATTCCAAAATGACCAGTGTACTGCATCTTGTCTCTGAAAACTTGTCTTTAAAATATTTGTTGTGAAATGTGCACTAATTTTTAGCATGCTCTTTTAAAACAGACTGGTGCACGATTCTTATGGGGCCCTTGCAAGTGCAGGTGTGAAAAGTGCTCTCATTTTATAGTCCATATGTGCATGAAAACCACATAGAACTACTTCAGAGGGACATTCAGTGATATGCCCTCTTTTGACTTGGCTCCTTCGAATGTCCCATGTTAAAAATTGATTAGTTTTAGCCCTCAGCTATATTAGGTTATATCATTCTGTATTATGTGTGTGTTTGTGATAGAACTTTATACCATTATTGGGTGACAACTTTAACAAGTTAAACTTTAACAAGTGGTAAACTTTCATAATCCATTTCGCTTCTCATTGGCCCATTTTCTAATTGAAACCTGGTGGGCTAGTGAGGGCAGCACCTCACCGCGGTGAACCTTGGAAAACTTCACCACAGCTTTTCCCGTGAGTGAAGATCGCCTCTCGTCAGAGCAGACCGGTGTTTTCAAGCCTAAGCGAACTCTTTGTGTCATTTTCATCAAAAGCTAGGCATACTAGTGTTTCTTTGATAACTTGTTATGAAGGTTGTATGGTTGTATGTTATAGTGCTTATATTAATTGCTGATTTTCTTTGTTTTAAGAGTGGTAAATAGAATTTTGCCTTTTTCTTGAATGATTGACTTCTTTGACTGTTTTGCTGATCACGGAGTTTAAGAAAAGCTGAAACATAGCAAGAAACAGCTGACGCGTGTTCCTTGTCGACCGGACTTTTAAAGGCAGTCCGCATAATGATGAGTCCTAATGACCCCGGACTATAAAGCGGAGTGTTTTTGATAACCAGGGTGGTTCCCATTGGGTGTTTAAAATCAAAACTCTGCAGGCTGGTGATGAGCAGCACTGTAGGTGGTGAATTTGTGAAAATCAGACGAACGCTTGGTGAAAGGGCAGAGACTGGACAGGTCTTGAAGAGAGAGCACATGTTTTGGTGGTGGGGGTATTTTCGCTAAAAAAGTGAAGACAGACAGGTATATTGTGTTAATTAGTTACAAAGGTTGTATGGTTATGTTATACTACTAATATTAATTGTTCATTTTCGTTGATTAAAAGAGTGGTAAATGGAATTTTGCCTTTTTGTTGAAAGTTTAGAAACCCTTTGACAATTTCTCGGTGACCACATTCTGGAAGGTGAGCTGCTCTTCGACTGGTATCATCGTTTCAATATTATGTTTCGAGAGGACTCGCACGGACGATGAATCGACTATCATACGAAATCATATGAAACCCCAACGCATTCCGCCTACTCTTCCCAACTTACCTGCGCGATAAACGGGAAAAACAAAAACAGTTTTCTGGCAGGGAGAATTTTCATCCCCGTCTCTCGGCCGTCAATTACGTCCGCAGGAGTACTCCACCGGGGCTTCCCCCGTACTTTTCAGTCATCTGCTGCTTTGTTGTCATTGTTTGCTCCCATTGGTTAAGCCTGGTCACCCCGGATTTCTCCTTCTTCGTAGTAATTAAAGTCAGGTTAGGGGTGAATGATATTTTACGAATTGTTATAATTGTCCAAGACACAGCTAAAATTGTATAAAGGAACAAATATGCTGTGTGGAATATTTCTTTAAAATGATTAATGAACACGTGCTACGTACTTATGCGAAAATTTTCCTGTTAATGTGTGGTGATCTGTTCCACCAGACTATAAGGTTTACCAGAATTGGCGGCGTGGTAATACCAGCAGACGTCACCAAAAGCTACTATAACAAGGATTGGTGGTTGAATGAGTATCTAAATGACAAAATTTTCCATCTCAAGTTATTGTAAAGCAAATGTAAAGTGACAAGGGTGTCATGATTAGTTTCTATTTGTATTAACGTACCATATTTTAAAAATTATTAGGTGTTGTGACAGTAAGAACTTTTTTCATCATTATATATACTTAACGCTTTGGAACTCGCATGTATCTATAGGGAAAGTTGAAGTCTTGTTTTATCACGAATGTTTTTCATGCAAGTGGATACTTTCTGTGGGAATAATTTGCATGTGGGAATGCATGAATGGCAGTGGCTCACCCACTGCCACACGTCCTAGCGGCGGCTTGAACGGTTGAACGCAGAAATAAAAGTCTTGCACCATCAGCATCACCCGGGAACGCCCACTCACCTAAAAGGTCTTCTCGTCAAATCGGTCACTTATAACAGGAGCATTTATGTATAATATTTGACTAAACATATCTGTGCATCGATGGCGTTTCCTTACAGAATAAAGCAATCGCGGAGGAACAAAGGAAAGCTAGAAAGCGGGATAGGTAGGAAAGGATTGGTAGAGTGAATGCGTGCGGGTTTGTGTGTGTGTGGAGTAATTTCGGAACGAGAGCGTCGGTCATTAGGCGCGAATGGAAGTGGTAGTGGCGGCGGAGAAATGTGCAGAAAGGAAATGACCGGGGAGAGGGGGGGGGGGGCGCGGGGGGAAAGGGAGGGGGGTTAGGCGTCGTGGCACCATTG
>WURS02005553.1:0-12616 GCA_011762765.2 Rhinocypha anisoptera
GGGAGGGGGCCCGAAGCAGTGACGAGATAATGGGGGAGGGAAAAAAAGAAAAAGGGAGAGTCCTCCCCATTAAAAAATATGGGAGAAGGGGGGGGAGGTGGGGGGGGGGGGTGGGGAAAAGAGGGGGGAGAGGGACGTTGACGGGAGGAGGGGCTTAAATAAATAACGCGCACCTTGAGAGGCTTTCACGGTCGCACGGATATTTTTATCTGAGAAGGTCCTCTTCCCCAATAAGGGAACCCTGAAATCTTAATCCTTTTAAAAGGACTTCTGCTCGGCCTGCAAGAATGCGCGAATGAAAGCGGACAAAGTTGCACCGAAATAGATAAAACCCAAACGCGATGACATTTTAACTAGTAATTAGTGATAGTTTAACACCAAACGATAATTTCTACAATTATTTGCTCAAGCGCGTGCAAAATATTATCGAAAACTATGAAATTGACCAGTTTTATTAAAAGTAATTAGAATACAAAGAATAATGTATTACCTAAAAATATTCCTACTGATTTCAGCTGAAAACTGAGGTACCTAAATCTATCACCTAAAGAGTCACCTATTAAAAAGTAATAACATTAACAGAAAACCACTTGATTTATCAGCATGATCACGGCATCATATCAATTAGGCGAAAGGAACATTTTCTTTCGCTTAATTGATGCCTTTTTCAATCATAATTTTGGACTTTCTAGAAAGTTTAAAATGGCATCGTCAGCTTTTACAGTGATCTTTAATTTATTGGTTTTTGAACTTGCAAGTTAGGTTCTATAAAATTAAATGATAAAAGAAACTTTTACACTACACTTATACTAACAAAAACGACATATCAAATGACTTAGAAAATAATATAGAATCCTCAGTATTTCAAAATCACTGGATTTAATTGCCGTAAACATGTATACTGAAGATCGAAGGTCTTATAACACAATCACTATTGTGCTAGAATCTATAAAAATGTCTAGCCTAAAATAACGAGAAAAACTGCGACACATTTCGTATTCATTCCGAGTGAACACGCAAACAAAATTTAAGCTTGTCTCTGGTTTAGAATCAAATAGATGGTGTGTTATGTGTGTTCCCTCATTCCTCGCAGAGACTCGGGATTTACATCGAATAGTTTCTGTTATATTTATCTCCGGATAACAAAGAAGCAGTCTGCGGAATATCAACTTTCAAATCCCCAACGTTGAGAGGCCCAAGGGGTGAGAGTCGTCGTTCACAGATGAATCGTCTAGCTCCCTGCCCGTGAATGAACTTCTCAGTTGACGGTGTCAGCTACAGAAAGATCACCATCGATCACGGGCAGGACACTAAAGAGGAACGATTTATAAGCAGATAAATCTGCGGGGGCAACAATGGTCGAGTGACGTCCGCGTTAAACTTCATCATTGGAGGAAGGAACCGCAAGGACCGGCCGAGGCGGAAATATCACTTTCCGCTTGAAATTAAGAGATCTTCCTCGATGATTAATGGCAACTCCACTTTTATGAGGTAAATTATCCAAAATAGGAAGACTGGCAATTAATCAGACGAGGGAGGAAACATTTTTGGTGCTTGTAAAAACCTGGAATAAATTCTCCGAAGCAAGAAGGCATAGTTCTTTGCTGGTTTCACCTCAATAGGATTGGTTTCACAGTATCAACCGTCTAGAGCATCACTCCCTAGAAATACCAAAGTTCCTTGCAACTCTTACTTCTCTGAATATACCTATTTTTTATTTCGCAAACAAAACTGAGCGTAAAATCGACTAATTTAAAATAGACGACAAACCTTTTCCGAACTTTCGGTGGCCAGCAAGTAAGGAAATGCTGGGCGGAGGAATATAATACAGTTAAGAATTTCTGGCTTTCTACACAAAACGATGCATCCTAGCTGGTTCGCGAAACTGAATTAACTGCACCGTTTTGGTAACTTGCTGTCAAACTTGATTATATCATTCAAATTTTAAACTATATATAGTAAAAGCCTCATTTGGTCGAGACTAAATACAAAGATCAGTCACTTGAAACCAACTCTTTTTTTTTAATAAAAAATAATAATATTATTTAATAATAATATTATAATTAATTCCTGATGTTTCACGTTAAAATTTAGTTTATAAATTTCTTGGTTACATATTTATAATACATTAATTTAACATAATGAAAGATATTAATACATAAAAATCGAATTTTATAGACTGGAAATATGAAAGTATATGAAAATGTCTCGTGGCAAGTATCTGATTCAATACTTGCAGGATGGGGAAACCATTAAACGGATTCATTGAATAACATCACCAAAGATCGTCTATCAGTTCTGTTGGTCAATTTAAAAGCCATTCTCGAGGGTTATCTTTCAATAATAATTTTTTCCTAATTGTACTCGATATGCACAGAGTGCGTATTTGATTAAATCGCTCCAATGAGTGGGCGAAATCATAAGAATTGCTTCAAAAGAGAGGTAGCAAGGTCTTTCCGTTAGCAGTTATGGACAGATATTCCTTCGTGGAACAATATGCATGTTTTAAATCTTGATGTAGCTGAAAATAAACTACTTTAAAACGTGTTTTGCTAATAGTTTTACTCAATTTACTTTATTAAATCGGAAATTAATTCCCCAGATAAAATTATTTTCCTTAAACCCTATCTCCTTAAGAATTTCTTTGCCTGACAATTCTGAGAGATATTAGCAACAACTAGGAAATATATAAAGGAAATAAGCAAATTTTCAAATCAAATTTTTTACACATTTAGGGAAACTGATAAATTTAAAAGTAATTTAAATTGTTTATTGATTGATAATGTTGTAATGAATTATTAATAATTCACAGAAAGAATCAGTGTTATAAAACTAAATCATCTGTAGCAAATTTTCCCCACACTGAGTCGAAACTGTGTTATATTTTAATATATAGTGTATTTTAATACATAAAAAAAAGAAATTAGATATAATGCAAGTTTAATTTAATATTAAGTCTTTCCGCTATGATTAAAAATCTTAGTGGAAAAATACGTAGTACGTAATTCTTATTTCTCAGAAATGGATTTCTACAGGGTTCAGCCTGAAAATATCGAATATTACAAGTTAATAGTTTTGCTATAAGATGGTTGGAATACCAACCTCATTTACGAGAATATGAAACGTCATTATTAAGAAACCAATAAAAATTTTCAAGAATCCCTTGGATATAATTTTCGGTTAACCGGATTAGAATCTTTTTCAGGAATGTTGTTTCAGCTTTTGGAGGAATAAAAATCTCTACTATTTACAACTAAATAATTACAACGAAAAATAACAAGGAAGCAGTTGCTTGTTTTTATGCAGAACCACTTCAGTAAACACAACCAACACGACCTCTGACACTCGCAAATATGTTCCGCCAAATTTCCCAAAACGACGAGAGAAAAAAATTTAAACCAATGAAAAATACTCGTGGTTTTTTTTCATCCAACCGTTTTTTTCAGTCGTGAAACAGCGTCGAATTCAAGTGAAATAAAAAAACCCACCCAATTTTCCTGAAGAGGGAACGGACGGGGATTCGTACAAGTGTTATCTCCTTACACAGTGGTCAACAAACTTTTCGCCGATAGCGGTGCCGTTCGGAAAGTCTCCGCCTTAATGTGATGCAGAAAAATTGCCTTCCCTCTTCACTCTCTCTCTCTCTCTCTCTCTCTCTCTCCTCCACTCACTCACCCACCCGCTTCCGTCTGTATTTATAACTTCCCTGCCTCGTCGGATATTTCAAAAGCAATTCCCCTGGACCGAATGCGGTTGCAGGAGGGATCTCTAAAATGAACGAGTCGTGGTCCGAGTGTAAAAAAAATAAGAGACTCCCTTTGAGGGACCACTTTGGAATAAGCGAAGTGAACGGGCGATGGGAGGGAGGGAAGGTGGGGGGGGACCGCGAAACCTTTGAACTGCGATGTGGTTTCAGAGGGGCGTCGTCGGTCACCGCGACCCCTGAGGGAAAAAGGGCGACGGAGAGAGAAAAATGGGTCCCGGGGATGGAAATACTAAGCACCGTCGGGCGGCCGGATATCTCCATCGGTGACACGCTTTCACGTTGACCTTTGCGAAACCAGCAGGGGGAAACTTTGAAGTAAAAATGGGGCAGGCGGTGGTCTGAACGACAGGAAGATGAATCTTCGAGAGTCGTCGACACGAACTCGATTCGATTGATTTCCATCGGAAATGCACTCAAACTCGGATGTTAAGACGGCTGTCTTGGCGGGATGTCCCCCGCCGAGACGATCCCCTAACCTCTTCCTGCCCCTCGCAGGAAATTTTCCCTCGCTAAAGTTTTTCCCAGTCGACAGAGCGAGATGAAACGGGGGAAGGCTGGAAAGTTATCCGTCCAAAACAACGGCGACGAGCACTCGGCGAAAGGAAGGCTGCGAATGACACTTGGGCACAACCTGTGAGATTCTAAGCCAATTCTCCACTCTAGCATCAATTTCAGTGTTTCGTTCGCATTCGCGAGACCTGAATGTCATTTAACTATCAAATATAAGTGTGAACACAATAATTCTTACAGAAAATATGGAAAGGTCACGTAAAACGACGAACACAAAATGTGGTGAGGAAGATGAAAAACTGATGATTTCAAACAGAATAAAACTGTCATGACCGGGACTTGTATATTAGTTGCGGTAATAGTACAGGCGCCTTCTGGTTTGTACACACTCACGCTAGTATGCCTAAAAGAGATATTTTGGATTCGCATTTTGAACATTATAGACACCATTTGTCATTATCAAAAACTATTCAATTGTAGCTAAAGCTTTAAAGATTATTATGGGGTTTTAAAAATTGCGATTTGTTCATTAGTTTTTGAGAAAAAAATTTCCAAAAATCAGTACTTTCGTCATTTTTTCAGCATAGAATCGCTCATTTCTCGGAAAGGAAGCATTTTTCGAGAATTCGTCAGAAGCTCAAAAGTATTTATTTTAACGTGTTTACCTAAAAAATTTGTTTCGAATCTATTCTGCGTATTTACTATTTTTTACAAGTTTTTTTGTTAATAACAATTGATGGCCCGCACGTAAAAATAAAAATCAAAAATAGTTATACTCGGAAAACTATAAGCATTCGAATGAAAAAGGTTTCATGCAATAGAAATGAATTAGTCGGTCCAGGCTCTGTTTACGGAGGTAAACCGCTCGCCTACTAATACATGTTAGCATTACACCACAGGGTCTCAGATTCGGATAGATTCATAGTAAGATATAGATTCGGATGTAGCTCCCCAATTATGTTCTCCAATAAATGGCGTTAAACTTGTGATTCACGTATCAGCTTGTGAAGAAGATTGCACACAAGCAAAAGAATAAAAAATAGGAAAGTGCATTTAGCAGACATAAAACTGGAAAGAACTACCTCCAGAATACGTAAAGGTAAGAAAAGGAAAAAAATAGAAAAAATAATATTAAGTTATGTGCATAGGAATGTTTACAAATGTTCTTCCTGTTTCCCAAAGATGAATCATGATTTGATAATACATAAAATTCAAAGTGACAGGGAGAATATGGGACGGAATAGGAAAGCAAAAGGTTTTACAGGAAGAAAAATAAAAGATTTGAACTGTGAGCGTTGGCATACCGGTGTAAATTTAGTCTTGCAAATGAGAATGGAAGAGCTTAAGAGGGTAAAATAGAAACACCAAAGTAGAGGGCTTTATTTGAAACATTGAGAACCCCTAAAATTCGGAAAAATGGCATTTTGATGAAAGTATCAGGATCAAAGATGCGTCCGAAAAAGATTAATTTACAATGGGGGAAAAAGAAGGGAATGAGAACACGTAACAAAACCAAAAGTTTAGACTCAAAAGATTTCATTGCCATAAAAGGTGAACTTTGCTGAGGCAGCCGAGATTAGGTTCGAGATTCTGTACTAAAGAAAATTCAGACACTTTGCAAAATAAAAATAAAAAACGATGACAGTATTAGTTAGATAGAGAGTAGAAGTTTTCGGCGATGAAGAAAAAAATTCATGGAGAAAATTTTTTACAGACTTTCATGTGGAAAAATGTGATCGAATGAATAATTGTTCATCAAGGGAGGAAGTGATGTAACGGGATAGGGATTTAATGCGAGAGAGAGCGAGAGAGATATAATGAGAATTTTCAAGATGAGGTGAGTTAGAAACCAAGCATCATGAGGGTGAACGGTGATAACGAAGATCTGAATAAGGCTGTAATACAGGGCAATATCATTTAATTTAGGAAAAATAAAAACTTGAGAATTGGATAACGAAGCGTTACCGTTTTCACAAAGAGCCTAAAGCCTGCCTTTAATCGAAATACAGCTACTGGCGATGATGAAATCTTAATTGAATACCATGAGTTTCATCAATACTGCTATTAACTCAATTAAACTCACGGAGTGCAATTTCGCATAGAGCAAGCTCTTTCCCAACTATAATACCTCCATGTAGAGATCGGATCTAACTCATATGACATTTAAAAGACGGAATGGTTATACAAATTACTAAGCACGTAATTACTACTACCACATATCTAAATGGCTTTTTACATAGCGAATACGACGCTAAAACGTCCTTGGGGACGCTAAAATAGGTCAAATTCGGCGATATTGTACAACTACTTAACAATTGAGACCTCCTGAGCCACATATTAAATCCCTTGGAGATGATTAGTTTCACTATTTTTTTAAATGTTATTTTTTAAACAATATTATTAATTTTTTAACGACATATTAGGACCATTAACTATTCAAATTTTATTAATTAATGACACTATAAATGGTGTCAATGTATTTTAATTACGCCTTAATTTGCAGTTCGTTTGAAATAATTAATCAATATTTGAATTGTGAAACTCGATGATATAAGTAAAATTTCAATGAGTTCAACCTCTCTCTATGATTAAAAAACTTGTATTTCTTTTACTATGTTATCTCATGAAGTCTCTTTTTTCAATCACCGTAGAATGTATCTCATGTGTTATATATTTATTGTCCCAATTGTTGACTTGTTTCTGTGACAAAATAATGTTTGCTGGAATATAATTCTTTTAAGAAAAATATGTTCACTACTCGGAATTTTTAAACTCTAAAAGAATAAAGCAGTTATTAACAATTTCTACGTAATTTTCCCCATACATCTTTAAATATATATCATACTATAGAAATATAATAATAAAAATCATATTTGTTTAAAGGTAACTTTATTGTTAGTACGAAAGTTTATATAGACCAGTGTCCCTCAACCAGGATACCTCTGAAGCCTGGAGTAGTAGTAGTATTTTCTGTTTATAGGGTGCTTCGACTGCTACGGTCATTTCGCACCTCTTAAAGTCATAGAAAAAACCATCTGGACAAACACAACCCCCGTTGCGGGAATCGAACCCTCAACCTTTAGGTCAGCACTGTACCCACAAGGCTAACCCGGTCGGCCTGAAGCCTGGAGTTCTGCGAGAAGTTTGGGGGTGGGTGTCACGAGAGAACCACTTTGAAAATCATGGAAAAAAATAGCTTCCGCATCGGAAGAAAATTATTAATATTCTCCGAGAGCAGTAACTTCGAGTTCGGGTTAAGCCCCTTTGATACGGTGACAATAAATTGCGACATCCGCTGTCATGAAATTACATGCCAATAGAGCAACAGAAATATAAAATTATTATTATTAAGGGGATTCTCTAGGGAATGATATATTCAAGTGTTCCTCAGGGTGGGTAAAAATGAGATGTGCTGTCATAGAATATAATTAACTCATCTGTTTTTAGAAGAAAAAACAACATGTAACAAAAATAATATAAAATGTTATTGAAGCACAAGTCAAATGAAGCTACAAGAACTCATCAATGTGAATTACGTATGTGCATATTTACAGAAGGTAGAGAGAATGAATATTCACAATTATATTTTACTCTGGGAGCCATGATTCCAGAAATGTATGCGGGAATGAGAGAATAAATGTCCCCACCCACTTCCTTGTGAATACACGAGTCTCTCCTCTCAAAGCTACCATACTGCTCCACGCTGGAATTTTTACCTACATTACTAAATCCTAAAAGAGAAAAACAGCGAATAAATTAAAAAATTTTCAGACAGGATGAGTTAAGTGTAAATATTGTCAATTTCACGTGCAGTGGCGTTCCAAGCTACCTGAATTGTATTCGCCAATATCGAGCAATTTTTTTTTTGTTTTAATCAATCTATGTGGCCAGAGTTTCCAATTCCTCACTTCGGTAACTAACTGTCATATCATTAAAGTCGTTACCTATCTTTTCTAAGTGGACTTGGCTTGTAATTAACATTAATCGAGAGTCTGATTAACTACAAAGCAACGAATGCCCCTCTAATTTAATCTGCTGAAACGAAATAACTTATTACAGGAGTGCCTTTCCTAACTTACATTGATACGAGAACCAGTTTTTAACCAACAAAAAATTTGAAACAGAAGTAAATAAAAGATTCTAATTTTCGACTTCAAAAGGGATATTTAATTTTAAAAAATCATAGATATTACCAGTAATTTCTAGAGTCTGGAATGAGCCGGAGCGACGCTCATATTTATGTTTTGAGGGACAGGCCTCCATTGCAAAATATTTTCATCAAATTATAATGACATTCATTTTATATTTACACTCTTTATGCCATTTTCTTACGCAGTGCCATCATGATAGAAATTTTCTTAGATATCATCAGGAGCGACTGGTTTGAATTCTCTATTGCGGTACCCGCGGTTTGGAAAGGAAATCATCGCATGTTCATAGTCTGACATTAAATACTGCGACTGAAATTATGAAGATAAATATGAAAAATAATTTGAGGTTTTCCCGGCGAATGGATTCGTAAAAAGATTCTCGGGTTTACATCCGGATGAAGGCGTTGTGATGTTCACCGACGTTTCGACGGCTGAGTCCGCCACCATCTTCAGGGTGTGTCACACCAACGCCTTCACCCGGATGGAAACCCGAGAATTTTCATATGCAAGACAAATGTGCGTAAAAGAATAAAATTTTACCCATTCATTTTTCCCAAAGTACAACTCTATTTTATCTGTACAGCTACTTTCACATTCGAACAAAGACCAGAATGACCACTGGACGTTATATGGTACAAGTAAAATGGAAAGTCGATTTTACGGCCATTTGGATATATTCAACATCATCAAAAATCTGACCTTTCAGTGGTAAGTTTAATTTTAGGAAAAAATGCAATCACAAGAGGCCAATAATGAGAGTAGGGCGGATGATATAAAAATTATTATTTGGCTCACAATTCTTACAAAACTATTACCCGGTAGACATGAAGAAAACTAATTTTTGAGTGCCTTGTACTTCACTGACTTGGAGAATCCTATTCCTTTAAGCGTTTTAAGAAATCTGAGGTGAAAGTTTGCCCTGAAGTCTGGATGCATATTTCCCACGCTACAATAGAAACTTTCATGAACTTTTACACAATCTTCACTAACGATTTTGTGAGACGAATTTCCTTCCGCTTAGGTGAAGTTGATGTATTCCATTCAGCCCTGGTTCATAACTGCATTCAGTACATTCATAACTGCCGTAGGATCATAACGAAAAAACCACGCTTCATCCTCTTCTGCAGTCTAATTCAAGACATCTTTATTTTTACGGACTGTTTGAAATTTGTCTCTTGCGTACTAATCATGGCCATTCTATTGGTCACCACACAAGAAATGTGGAAAATAAGGAGGAATTGAACAACTTCCGATAAAATAGGACAACATTTTTCCTGTTAAAACTCTGATAGTATCCAAGCACTCGAACAGCAATCTTCTTGTTCATGTTCTCGGACTTGCACAATGGCTTCCTCATTGAAAAAACAGAAATAGGACGTCCAGGCTTCATTTTCAATTGTTTCCTAATGACTGCTCAATTGTACAGACCATCTAAATATTTGTATGCGAGATAAACAATTACCAACTCATACTTTTCCCAAAAATTTTTACGCTTTAGCGGTCCTTTTTCAGATTTAAAAACAGAAGTTGATGCTAGCTCTCTGTTCCATATTGTTTACGCAACAACGTTCTCTAACCAACTACACTAAAGGACTTCGAAAGTACTATCACACATACTGCTTCATTGTTACCACATTGTAAGATGAATATTAGAAGTACGACAAAAGTTGGCATTCGTGTCTTTTTCGAAATTAAATCGGCCTCATTATTAAATTGTTGGTCTGAGGATTTGCATTAAAAAAATTATATTATTTTTATTAGTGAAAAGTGACTAGTTTTAAGGGATGGATAAATTTGGAAGCCTGCAAAAACACGTGAAAAGTTTTTTTTCTTAATGGCATTTATTCCTTTTCTTAGACATATCACTTTGGATGATCCCATGACAAAAATCTAAGTTATTTTCATTCCTCTATTCTCAGCTGATTGAGTAGTAGGAGTTACAATATAGAAAACAGCCATAAAAATCCCATAAATATTTCCATATGAGTGTTGAGCCACCCAATGCGCATGTTATAGTGTGTCATGAGTGAGATTAAGAAGCAATGATCCTGTCATGATCGTAGTTTCGACATTCCCGCGAACACTCTTGTCTGCGTAGTTTCGGGTAGTGTAGATTCCACGTTCAGGAATAGCTGGAAGATATTTATCAACCGCCCTCGATCAATACACGCTGCCCTTTAAGGCTCTCGAAAGCAGTGTAATCAGAACTCCCGGAAAGACAAGCAGAGGCCATCGCTCAGCAGGGTCCGAGGACGAATCGTGCACGTGTGTGTGTGTGACACTTAATATTCCTTGACCTTCAACGGAATCCTTCTTCCACAAATGCCTCCCCGGGGGGCAGTGGAACCGGAGCGTGCTGAGGGAGACTATGGAGAAATATGGACACATTTCAGCATCTACTCCATGGTCTAATCTTAATACCGTAATTTGAACTTATTATCATTGATCACAACCAACCAAAACATGAAGGATCTGATGCTTTCCCCGCGTATTCTATTGATGAATTCTTCTCGGGATTTCCACCGGGTTAATTGTTCTGCCACCGACGCGACGTTTCAACGGCTGACTCTGCCATCGTCTTCATCACCCTGAAGACGATGGCAGAGTCAGCCGTCGAAACGTCGGTGGCAGAACACTTGAACCGGTGGAAATCCCGATAAGAATTCATCAATCAAAACATATTTTAATTGATTGCAGTCAAACGAATTTTTTTTCATTAGTATCTCAACCTGAAAATTAGTTCACGGGAGTCCTCCATTCTTTCCTACCCCAGAGCTAACTGTCTTAACATAAACAAAATATAATTAACGTTTAACTTTGTTTAAAATTAGGAAGATATGAAAGTTTTAACAAAGTAATGTTTCACAAGAATTAATGTCGAAGTTAATTTCAGAAAAGCCGTAGAATATCATGTTGTGAATATCTTATTCAAGAAAATGTACATTGATCGTTTCATAGTATAATGATAGATATTTTCTAAACTCAAAATTCATATTTTTACCAGGCACGATACTTTATACTATTTACTGATAAGTTTTATCAATTAGGGAGAGGCGCTTAAGTGGAAAGAAAAACAAATACACACAAACAAACATCAATACATATATATATATATATATATAACCTGCTACGTTGTCCACCTTAAGGGAATAGTATAAACAATCTCAGCATTTAAAAAAATCTCCAAAAAGCATGAAATAATGCAAAGAAATTTCGAAATTGGATCGAATGTCGCTCCTACAAGAATAAACCGCGACAATCTATTAAAATATACTATTGCTAATGGAACGGTTTGTATATCATTCGAATAGTCACGTTAAAGCATCCCCATATCATTACGAAATATTATCGAAGTCCTCAGATGTATTTCATTTGATCAATGTACTCATAATAAAATTGTAATTTCCAAAAACGCACCCCAATGAAGCATCTAAAAACTAAAAGAAGGAACTTTAATAAAACAGGAAGTAAAAAAAGACATATCAAATAAAAATAAACTTTATTTAATACATACATATGAAGGATTTTTATTTTATCGTTTAATATAAAAGATAATAAAGAGCGCCGTCTGGGTTAGCCTGGGGGTAGCGCACTCGCCGGTTTTTTTCTATTTTTAAGAGGTCGCGGGTTCGAGTCCCGTCCAGGGCATGGGTGTTGCGTTCGTCTAGACGGGTTTTTTTTCTATGACATGAAGAGGTGCTGAAATGACCATAGTCACCGATGGACCCTATAAACAAAAATACCACTTACTATAATAAAGAGGACCATTTTATTTTTTGGTAGGAATGGGTATTCTCTCGGGCGAATCGTAAATTCTTATTTGGAAACGCCCTCAAACAATCATTATGAACAAGACGAGAGATAGAAAGGGGGGGGGGGGGGAATGTATTCGCTCCATGGTGTGGAAGGAAAAAAAGATCGTCTAGAAACATTTAAAAATGTAACTGGGGGGGGATATTTTCCCGGTAGGAGACTAAAAATTCAGAGACGCGTGAGCAGTTTGAAACGGAAGGAAAACATACGAAACGGCGCAGCTATATACGTAGTATTCCACGAAAAAAATTCCCGCGCGGAAATTTCTTTAAATTGCCCTTTCCCCTTCTACCACTCAAAAGGTCACCGCAGGATGAGGACGGCCACCAACTGCTTCCTGGTCAACCTGAGCATATCCGACCTCCTCCTGGCGCTC
>WURS02005564.1:0-12614 GCA_011762765.2 Rhinocypha anisoptera
ACTCTATCTAACCCTAAAGTTTCATCCAAATCGGTTTCATGGGCCGAAAATATGTAAAACACGGTATTGTTCTTTAACATTTCCGGTTGGATCTACGATTGGCAAGGAAGGAGTGGAAAACACACACTACGTAGATCTCAGTCTCTCGGTGCACCAACTCATCGACTGCAGTTCCAATGATACCTTTCACAATGGCGCATGCGCATACGGGTTTATTGAAGAAACCTTTCGCTATGTCAAGGAAAATGGATTACTGCCCAGTGATTGGTATCACAAGCGACGCTTCAATGTAAGACACTTGTTTACAATTTCTTTTGTTTAGTTTTACAATATTAAAATTGTTCAAACAGAGAACAACTTGCCAGAATTTGCCACCATCGATGAATCGAACCTACATTGCAGACTATGTGAAGTTGACTAATCAAACGCCAGAGCAAATCAAAAGATTAATTGTGAAAAACGGTCCAATTGTGGCACTGATCAATGATCAAGATGATGACTTCATTAACTATGAGTATGATCTCAATATTCATAAGGATTTATTAATAATATAAACATAATACTGCTAGAAATGGAATTCTACGCTCCATTAATCAGTCCAATGTGAAATTTACCCATGCCGTGTTGTTGATTGGCTGGAACAGCACTTTCTCAACACCGTATTGGATTTTCAAGAATAGCTGGGGAGTTGAGTGGGGCTACGATGGCTTTGGATTCGTGCAATTCGATGCTCGAGGCGTAGGAAGATATCTCTACTATCCTATTTTAGATCTTCCGGCACGAACAAAACACGACCAGTTTCGCCGAATTGGAGTCTGGGGTATGTATTTGTAAAAGGGAGAGATAGAGAGTTAAAGAGAGAGTTAGAGAGAGAGAGGGATATTTAGAGAGAGAGAGAGAGAAAGGGAGAAAGAGAGAGAATTAAAGAGAGAGAGAGAGAGAGGGAAAGAGAGAGAGAGTAAAATTTAGAGAGAGAGAGAAAGAGAGAGAGTAAAATTTAGAGAGAGAGAGAGAAAAAAAGAGAGAGAGGGTAAAATTGAGAGAGAGAGATTTAGAGAAAAAGAGAGATAGATTTAAAAAAAGAAAAAGAGAGTATGATTGAGAGAGGGAGAGAGAGAGAAAGAGAGAGAGAGAGAGAGGGGGAGAGAGAGAGAGTAAAATTAAGAAAGAGAGATTTAGAGAAAAAAAAGATAGATTTAGAAAGAAAGAGAAAGAGAGTAAGATTGAGAGAGGGAGAGAGAGTAAAATTTAGAAAGGGAGAGAGAGATTTAGAAAACGAGAGAAAAAGATTTAGAGAAAGAGAGAGAGAGAGAGGGAAAGAGAGAAGGAGAGAGAGAGAGGGAGAGAGTGAGAGAGATAAGGAGAGAGAAGGAGAGAGAGGGAGAGAGAGAGAGATTTAGAGAGAGAGAGAGGGGGAGAGAGAAAGATTTAGAGAGAGAGAGAGAGAGAGAGAGAAAGAGGAAGAGAGAGAGATTTAGAGAGAGAGAGAGAGAGAGATAAAGATTAAGACTAGCTAGCTTACAAGGCAACTTGCTTGGTGAATAAATTGAAATAGCTTGCAATGTTGTTTTTCTAGTGTACAGCTAATTTTTCCAAAACACTATGGAAGGCAAGACAATTGCCCGCTTACCGCTAGGTAACGCCACTGTCTATGGAAGAAAACAATAGAACAATTTGTTTGTGCCCCAGAAAATACACAATTAATGACATGAAAATGTGATACGCCATCTATATGTTTTCAATGGAACTAACTATAAACTCTCAATATTGTCACACTTTCGAAAAAGAATTAGATGAGTAATGGCTAAAGTTTCACGTTTTAAGGTGTTCTAAACTTGGCCAACAGATGGCGCTTTTATTTTTATTCAAACTAATTTTTGTGAGTCTAGAACTTGAAATGCCACACAGCTTCACTTTGTTAGTAAAACATTAAAGGTAGAGCAATAGATTAGAACACCCCAAAACGTAGAGCTTTTGAAAGTTTTCATAAATCTTTGCCTTGCTAATTGCAACTTTCAATCATCAATTTGTTGTTTTAAAGTAAAGAGTCATACCAAATTTAGCCTAAATTTTGGTAGGAAGAATTCTCAAATATTCTTTATGTCATTCAAAAGTTCAGAATATGTAGAATTCTAAAGTTTTAATTTTTACCAAAACAATAGCGTAGAAAACACTCAAAACAATGGAGATTTGTCAAAAAACTAATTAGTTGTATTATAATTGAATTAGAATTATTTTTTGCATTATTTAAAAAAACTAGAACTTTAAAATCAAATTCTGGACAGTTAAAAATATTAGGGATTTTTTAAATTTTCATATCCGATTCTACATATTCTAAACTTTTGAATGACATAAAGAATATTTGAGAATTCTTCCTACCAAAATTTAGGCTAAAAACGTTGTTTTTTGGCATCACTCTTTCAAAAACCTAGAATTCCAACCAATTAGTCATAAAAATTTATTCTTTGAAGATAATCTCTAGCGAGTTAAATAAAAGTAGCAAAAAATTGTTTTTCATCAAAATTGTGTGTTTGTGTGTGTATGTGTTTTCAAGTTGACTCACGAAACTTTTTTCTCTAATAATCTTGTTTTTTCACCATTCTCATTGTTTATCTGTTTTCTTCAAATGGACCTTAGTACTGTTGGCAATGCTGATTGCTGGCATTCTACTCGCCTACCTGATCATTCACTACCACCTTCAATCGCAGTGGTACGAACGACAACGTCAACGTCTCAAGCCACTGGTCTACGTCTTCCAACGACACTGCCACTGGGACAAGTGACGATCCTAACATCCACTAATAACGACATATACGCAAACCCTCAGGAGCACGCAAACTGAACTTCACACAAGAAGCAGTTGCATAATCATGTACAAAACATGGAGTTGCGCATGCGCACAATAGATTTTTTTCCTATTTTCTATGGTGCTACTGTAATCAATGGGAAAAAATTTGCTTTGAGTATAAACCTAAAGAACACTTACAGAAATTGTTTCAGTACTCACTGAAAGTAAGTTAAATTTGCAGTCCTCTCAGAAAATCAATTCGATTTTTTTCAGTGTAATTTTCAGTTAAAACTGAAACTATTTCTGTTTAAAAAAACTTCTATGCAGGAAAGCCAACATTCATTCGAAAAGTTAAAATTGTGACTAAATAATTTCAGATATATTCAGAATTATATTTGCGAATATATCTTGAAGTTATATTGAGAGTAAAGATATTTTTGAATGTATTTAGAAATATATAATAAGAAACTGTAGATTTATAGTCAAACATATCTAAGTTAAGGTAGCGTAGAGTTCGAATCTCAATAACAAGTTTTTTTTTAAAATATAACCTTGGCAAAATCGGGCCGTTTTTATTGATATGTGAAGAAGATATACTAAATTTAAATTTTAATGTAAACTAGATACAATTTTAGGAAAAGTCAAGAAAGGGCAAGTCTATCATTTTAATCTAAGTATTTTTAAATAATTAATTTAACGCTAAGTGTCAGCAAATTGACCCCAGAATCAGTACCAGTGTTAAAGTGACAATTTAAGAAAAGTTGGCAGTATAACTCTACAATTTTTTTTAAAAGTCACCTTATAACAGTCGCACTACCGAGCTTTTGAACGGTTGGCGGACTCGCAAGGTGCATACATTTTGTATACACACACGAGCCTTCCCACTCAAACACATTGAACCCAAACTGGGAGGCGGTCGCCAAACGGCTATTCATAGATGACGTATTGCTCACATTTGCTTTAAATGAAAAACATGATATTTTTATCAATTAATTAAAATATTAATTACTTGTTTTAGTTCCCCATTTTTTAGTATTTCATTAAGGATGAATCAAAATTTGTTAATAACAAATTAAAAACTAAATTTTGCCTGTAGATATTTTTATAAAAATATCAAAAATAAAAAATTTATCAAGATAAAATTATCTAAAAATTGTTTTTTAGCAATTTTTTAATTTTAAAAAATTTTTAACATTAAATAGTTTATTTACGGGAAAAAAATCATAAAACTTCGTATACAACTTGTTTCATCATTGGGAGTGCGACTGTTAATGTCAATAAAATATCGATGCTCTCTCTCACTCCATGAACTAAATAAGTATTGAATAATTGAAATATTTAACATGTAAATATCAAAGTTCAAATTGGTGAAAATTAGCATTTATTGAACCCACTGAAGGGTTGACTAGTAATCAAACTCATTATAAATGTTCATAGTTAGCATTTGTGACGAGAAAAATTGCCCTCTCTCAATGTGAATTGAATCCACTCAACACACAAAACAAAGATGAGATTAGTTGTGTTTCTACTTTTGTTAGCCACTTTTTGGCCAGTTCAAGATGGCAACGCCTATGATCTGGACTTTGATCATCTAGCCTCTTATTTTGATCAGTTCTCTACCGAGAGCTCTCTATTACGTAACATTTCGACTTTGATCAACCAGGTGAAACCAAACTTAACATTGATGGACATTGAAACATGTTACAATGCAAACATTGGCAAGAAACAAGTTGATATTTTTCATACGGATTTACTAGAAATTCTTAAAAAATTTTGGGTAAGTGCCTAAATTATCGAGTAATTTTGTTATTATTATTAATATTATTTTATTGGCAGAACCAACACAAAGAGTTGTTTACGCTCACTAATTTGAAACACCGAATCGAATCGTTCTTTAACAATATTCACACTTTGATACATATGATTCTTGATTGTATCACCAAATCACCATCGGAACAAACAAAATTTGGAATCACTTCACTCACTGCTTATGTAAGTTTTAAAAATACTTGTTTAATATGAATTTAAATCAAAATTTGCTATTTCCAGTCGAAAGACGAATATAAACTGATGCTTGGTACACGGCTTCAAAAATCTCGACGTAACAAAAGGGATATATTGTCAGAATACTTGAACAAGTTTAACAATTTACCTTGGAATAATAGAAATAATTTTCCATCTTGGAAAGATTACATCAACTATCCATCCTCTAATAAGAATAAGAACAAACTTTCATGGGAAGATATACTCAATAATCTATCAGAGGATGATGACAGTAGAAATGCAAATTCCTATCCAAGGGATGATTGCGATGGTTACTTTAACTTTGAGGGTCATATTCCAACATCATTCGACTGGCGCCAAAAGGGAGTGGTGACACCGGTCAAGAAGCAAGGTGTCTGTGGGTGTTGTTTCATATTTAGCTCGGTTGGCGCTGCAGAGAGTGCCTACATGCGAAAGTACGGCAAAAATGTGTCGTTCAGTGAACAAGCCGTGCTCAACTGCGTCGACGATCCTCTGCATGTGTGCAAGAATGGTGGCGTCGAATTCCAAGCGTGGAATATTATGGAGAAACATGGAATCGTTGATTCCATACAAGCTCCTTATCGACATATTCCGGTAAACTATCAGAGATTGGCGGGAAAGTGTTACAACATTGAGGGTTAGTTCGCTTGAGAAAGCATATAGATGAAATGTCACACTTTCATGCTAATGCTTAATAATTAACTTTTAGGTAGCTTAGCCGTAACGTTTCCAAACTCGAATTTTTTTTACAGACGAAGCTATATAAATAATCTTAAAATGCAGTGTTCCCTAAAATTTGATTTTCATTTTGGCTAAGCTTGAGCTCTAGTTTAGAAATTTATTCTTCCAACAATAGTTTGATATATCAAAAATTGGCGGGAAAGTGTGACAACATTGAGGGTTAGTTCAATCAAAAGCATATGGGTGGCGTGTCACACTTTTCAAAAACCACTTTTTAGCCTAAATTTTGGTGGGAAGAATTCTCTAATATTCTTTGTCATTCAAAAGTTGAGAATATGTAGAATCGAATATAAAAATTTGAAAGTTGCCAAATATTCCTAACTGTTCTTAATTTTTGATTATAAAGTTTTGGTTTTTATCAAAACATTAGTGTAAACAACGAATTCAAATTTAATTAGTTTTTTAAAATCTTCATTGTTTTGAGAGTGCTAACCACTATTGTTTTGTTAAAAACTAAAACTTTAGAATCAAATGAAGGAATATATATTAGAAATATTTTGCGACTTCCAAATTTTTATTATACTCGATTCTAAATATTTTAAACTTCCGGGTAACATAAAGAATATTTGCGAATTCTTTCTACCAAAATTTAGACTAAACTTGGTATCACTCGTTGCATTTCTTTTTTTTGTCACTTAGAAATCGTGTCAAGAATACTCTCACGTAGCCGAAGTTGCAGGATATTGCCACACGCAAGCCGGCGTCACCGATCGGCAAATTCAGATGCTTTTGCTACAAAAAGGCCCGGTGATAGCGGACCTTGATGCCGAAAGTGACAGTATGCAATATCTGCGAGGATACTACAACTATGGGGATTGCACCGATCAGATCAACCACTCGGTGTTGATTGTGGGCTGGACCGAACGGTACTGGATCATTAAGAATAGTTGGGGCACTGATTGGGGCGTGGATGGCTATCTCTATCTGGAACGAACACGGCCCAACAGGTGTGGCATCAACACTGCTACCGGAGCAGTATGGCTTAAATAAGGAGGATATTTTATTTTTATTAGTCATTCAGATTAATTCGTTTTCTTTTAAAATGTTTTGGTATCCATTCAATCATCCAGTATCCATCAGATTACGCCACATTCACTTGCACATAATGCAGTGGAACGCAAAGATCGCATGCTATGTGCTGTAAAGCCTAATTAAGTGTGGCGCCATCTAATGGATACTCCCAAAAACATTTTAAAAGAATACGGATTAATCTGAATGACTAATACTTCTATTTTAAATTAAATTAAGTCACTTTTATTTATCAAATAAAACAACTTTTTCACAAACTCAATGACCTCAAAGTAAAAGTTAAAAATTGATTTTTAGCAGGGCGAGAGGCAGCTTTGCTGCAAAAGTTCTGCTATTCATCTCGTGTTTCTGTCCGTCCGTCTGTCTGTTTGTCTGTCTGTCCGTCCTCACAAAAATTCAAGTATACCTCCCTGGTACCAAAAAGCGGAAACTTGACAAAAAGGATCTTCTAGGGAAAAGGGGAAAAGAATAATTGGATGAGACTTTGGAGTTACAGGGTCCAAAGTTTTTTCTCAAGCAAGCCTGACAACCTACGCTACACTTCTCTCGCCCTGCTCATAAGCAAGAGCTCAGCTCTCTCTCTCTCTCTCTCTCTCTCTCTCTTTTCTCTCCCTCTCTCTCTCTCTCTCCCTCTCTCTCTCTCTACTCTCTTCTTATTTAGCTAAATCAATTTATAGTAAAAAAATTGAAAACAAGAATTGGTTTGTGGATTAAAATTTTTTAATAAATCGGATAGTTTTTTATGGAAAAGAACTTAAAATTGCTTATTTTTCACTATATGGAATTTGGAATAATGATAAAACCAGTGTCTTTGTTGTCCCAACAATGGAAGTTTGAATTTCCAGTTTTTAAATGGGCAAAGATACTTAATCAATAAATTAAACGTCAAAAACCTCAACTTTTCAAACATACGCAGCTTGTTTCAAACTTTATTTTGAGGCCACTTTCCTATGGAAACCCGGTATGGTTCAATGAACTAATGAATCAATGATTAAAAAATTCAATTTAAATGTACAGTCATTTTTCACTTTACAGGCGATAATGTTATTATTACATCAAAATTTCAAATGAGTTGAATGTGCTTGAATAAGTTCAAAAAGTAAAACTTTAAATTACTCTTAGTTAGATTCAAGCTAAATTTAAGCAACTTATATAAGTTTTAGAATACCTATTAACTAATTATAACTTCCATAAGGACCAGAAGTGTAATAAGAAGAAAACAACCACTTTCAAGATACTTTTCTTGAGCAAACTACTCTAATCGTACTTATTGTTGCTTCACTAAAGACATCAATTTAAATGCAAATGCAATAACTGTTTTCGCTTTGCTTCACTTTTCTATGTAAATTCAAAGAGTAAAACTTGAGGCAACACTGTAATCAAAAAGCTAAATTCAAACTTGAGCACTATGGAACTCAACGACTTTCGTTGGCCAAGATATACTAAATTATGTGACATCTTCAAGGTGTACTATATTCACTGCCACTTCTACTTGAATCGCATCTCGCTGAGGAACAACGAAAATATTTGCATGAAACTTTGGCCTATCGTGATCACCGGTGCCAATTGGATTTCTTTGTTGATTAGCATCCTACTAGCACTACGTCATCCGTGGCTTGTTTCTTTGCTTGAAACAGCCGAAACACGTCTACAAGTGCAACGATTAGACCTACTGGCAGCAGCCGTAGCTTGTATTTACTTCTCCGTGGAATACATTTGCATGGAAGCTCGAAGGGCTGCTTTAAAGAATCAATTCAAATGCGCACCTGTTATTATAGAGTACGCTCGGAGACCACTTGATCACGACTTTAATTCGGTTCAAACTGGAAAACTGTTGAAGAAGTTTAACCGACAATGTTTGATCAGTGGAGTGGCACTTAAATTGGGGATTTTAATTCTAAGCCTTATCTTTGTTATATTTCTCTTTATGTTTCACTCTCCTCGAACCAATCAAACAACATTTGCACTGCTCTTTTGTCTTTTCTTCCTATGCCAGATCATAGTGGCTTTCACGCTTTGGTATATGCTCTCCATCATTCATGTTCTTATGGTTTACTTTCTCTTCACAATGCAAGTATTTCATGCAAAGATAAAATTGTGCAGTTTACAACTAAAGGCTGCAATCTTGATCAATTTGCAAAACCTGGAGTTGATTTTCAAATTTCGCACCAATTACGTTCGACTTTTTCGCGAAGTCTCTCTCTTCAGCTACGGTTCTCGATATTCGGTGTTTTGTCTTGATTTCATTGTCAAAAGCACTTGTTCTGCGTTCTTTGTTTTCTTCATAAAGCAGTCCAACAGTTCTAATTACTTTTGCTACCTTGTTCTTGTACTGATTGTATTTCAATTGATTAGCACCGAATTGGCATTCTTTAATCTATCTCGTTTGCCAAGTCAAAATTTAAACTGTTATCGACAGTTGGCTTCGTGGAACGCGCGAAATCAACACTCTCGACCACGATACTTTACGACACGACATTTACGAGCTAATCTACTTGTTCAGACGGTGTCAAACAATCCACTTGGATTTCTATGTGGTGGACTTTTCATAGTGACCAGACACAATAACTTTGAAAACATTCTCTGCAACATCTTTCTCTTTCTTCTCTTCTACCAAAAGATTATTTTCTAAGCTTGTTAGCTTTTGATAAAAATGTAAACATTTCAAAGTGTAAGGTATCTTGGAAGTCGCCCTACCGAGCTTTTGAACGGTTGGCGGACTCGCGTGGTGCATACATTTTGTATACACACACGAGCCTTCCCACTCAAACACATTGAACGCAAACTGGCAGGCGGTCGCCAAAGGGCTATTCATAGATGACGTATTGCTCACATTTGCCTTAAATGAAAAACATGATATTTTTTATCAATTAATTAAAAATATTAATCATTTGTTTTAGTTTCTAATTTTTTAGTATTTCATTAAGGATGAATCAAAGTTTGTTCATAACAAATTAAAAACTATATTTTGCATGTAAATCTTTTTTTAAAAATATTTAAAATAAAAAATTTGTAATCAAAATAAAATTATTTAAAAATTGTTTTTCGGCAATATTTTTAATTTTAAAAAAATTTATAAAATAGTTTATTTACGGAAAAATAATAAAATTTCATTAAAAGATGATAAAATAAAGTCAAAAATCAACTTTTGTATTCAACTTGTTTCAGTCTTGGGAGTGCGACTGTTAATTTCATTACCAAAGTAAAATAAAACAGATTAGACTCTTAAATCATAAGACAACGCCATCTGGGACATTAAAATATAAATGCTTGATAATGATTTTTACTCTTATTTATAAAGAAAGACAAATTGGTGTACAAACCTCTTTTCTGGAAAAACAATTTTTCATATAGCAAAACAACCAATCTACTTGTGTTTACAAATTAATTCGTCAACCCGACATGTCAAAGTTTGTTATTTGTCTAAGAGACTTTTCTTGGTGAAATTATTTTTTTCGTGCCTTAAATAAATGCCAAGAAACTTCTAAGAAATAGACAATATTTGCGTTATATTCTCTAGGCCTTTTTCTCAAAAACAAGTTATTTTCGTTTAATTAAAGTTTCATATTCTTACTAGATCCAAGATGGAACCCTACCAATTTTGGTTTCCAAAATTTACTAAAATTGGAGAGATTTTTGAAGTTTATTTCGTACGCAATCGCTTCTATCTGGCTCGACTACCTTTTAGTGAGAACGTTAGTCTGAGTTTTCTCATTCGAAATCCTCAAAAATTAATTTGGTTTATTCTCATCACTGGAAACAACTGGTTTCTCTTGGTTTGTTTTATTCTCATTGCATTTGGTCATCCATGGCTAGATTTTGTAGTTAATACCGTGAATAATCTGCTTGAAGTGCAAAGGGCTGACCTTCTTGGAAGAGCAATGCTTTGGGTTTACTGCTCACTCGAATTTGTCTGTTTCAACACATTGATCAAAGTGCTCAACAATCGACTCAAAGCAGAGGTGATATTCAAAGAGTATTGTGCTAGACCGATTGATTCCGATTTTACCAAAGCTCAAAAGACAAAACTGTTGAAGTGGTTTCACCAACAAAGTGCGCTAAATGGCGTAGTACTCAAGTTTGCTCTTTCAATTGATGCACTCTTTCTTGGAGCTCACCTTGCACTGGCTTTGCAGCATTTACTCGGCCACCAGTTGACTTTGTTTCAATTCATATTCTACACAATAAGCGTTATCACATTTCTACTCTCTTGCAGTTACTTGGCTTCTATCTTTTTGGTTCTATTTGTTTATTTTCGCTTCACAGTGGAAGTGTTTCATCTCAAGATGAACCGATGTTTTCGTCTGGCTCACAAAGCTGCAAACAGAATCAAGTTTAAACCGTCATCCTCTCGTCAAAGTTTGAGATTGGTATCGAGATTTCAGCGGATCTACATTAAACTTTTTCGTGAAGTCTCACTCTATGCTGACTCGATTCGACTAACTATTCTACAGCTTGATTTTTATATCAAGATATCTGGCTCATCTTGTCTGGTGTTCTTTGCCAAGCAACATCACAGTCTTAACTTTTTCTGCTACCTAATCATTGGCACTGTTGGGTTGATTGTACTTGGTATTCATTTACTTTACTTATGCTTGACTCGATTGCCTAGTAAACAAGTTTGCTGCTACCGAGAGCTTGCTTCATGGATTTCGCGATTTCAACACAAAAGACGCCAAGTCAAGAAGCGATTTACTAGAAAACACTTTGATGTAAATCTTCTAGTTCAACGCCTCTCGCAAAGTCAACTAGGGTTTCACTGTGGCAGTCTCTTTCTGGTTACAAAGCGCAAAAATTTGGAACGCGTTGTTTTCAATATCTTTCTTTTGCTTTTGTTTTACCAGAAAATGATTCTCTAAGCCCAAGGGATCTCTAAATTGATAAAATTCTCGAAACCTGATCTTGATTAGTTTAGTTTTGTGTCAGAGAAAAATGTCAATTTTTGGAATTGGCAAAAAAGCTGACTCACTTCAGTGGCCAATCTGATGAAAACAAGGTATTCTTTTGAATTCTTTTATTGTGTAATATTTAATTTCTATTACAATTTATAATTGACAACCAAATAATAAAGTAAATATAACTTGCACCTAAACATGATTTAATAGTCAAAATACTGAATATAGATGGTGGGTCGTAAGTTGGTGACAGAATGCGTGGTTAATTCCATTGTTGCAATTTTGTAAGAAACGTTTTCTCAATTCATCCACTGTTATCTCAAGCCTAAAAATGTCGCTTCGTCACAATTTTTTATTATGTCTAATTTTTGTTTGAACTTAGAATTTTTATACCTTAACATAGTTTTTGGTTTCTTCAATCAATGTCGTATTTGCAACTGCCTCTAACTAAACCTGCGGTCCCGGTCCTGGTCCTAAAAATAAAAATAAAACCATTAAAAAATTTATTTAAAAAGTTTGGACCAAGACCAAGACCGGACCTTTATGGTCCAAGTTTTTTTTAAATTTGTAACCGAGACCAGGACCGCCGGTCCAGGTCTTGGTTTAAAAAAATATAGGTAAAAAAATTTAAAAAAATTATTTAAATGTTTGGACCAGGACTGGGACCAGACCATTATGGTCCAAATTTTTTAAAAATTTGTAACCGAGACCAGGACCGCCGGTCCTGGTCCTAGTTTTTTTTATAATCAAGACCATTGCATCGAATTTTAATTTAGAAAATTGGACCGGACCAAAACCAGGACCGGGCTTAATTTTAGGGTCCGGTCCCGGTCTTGGTCCGGTCCTGGTGCGGTCCTAGTTCGGTAACCTAACCTAACCTCTCTCTCTCTCTCTTTCTGTCCCCAATAACCTAACCCCCTCTCTCTTTCTGTCCACAATAACCTAACCCCTTCTCTCTCTCTCTCTCTCTCTCTTATTCTGTCCCCAATAACCTAACACCCTCTCTCTCTCTCTCTTTCTCTTATTCTGTCCCCAATAACCTAACACCCTCTCTCTCTTTCTCTTATTCTGTCCCCAATAACCTAACACCCTCTCTCTCTCTTATTCTGTCCCCAATAACCTAACACCCTCTCTCT
>WURS02005574.1:0-12614 GCA_011762765.2 Rhinocypha anisoptera
GGAAAGGAGAAGGTAATGCAATGAGTTTCTCCCGTGCTGAAGTCATTTCATTACTAGAAGTTCCACTTCATAGGTTTTCACGCAAGTCAAATTGGACTTTTCATTCTGTACCGGTGACCATTAAGTTGTGGGCTTGATGATAAGTGATAGTAGGAGGAGAGAGAGGTGGAGAGAGAGAAACCAAAAGTACAGGATTAAAAAATCACAACACTGCTATTCCACTGTTGTAATTTTGTAATCCTGTACGTTGGAAAAATTTCACCTAGTTATGGCTGAAACCATTTCATACGAGAAACCAAAAGATTCAAACTTTAATAATGAAAGCGTTTGAAATGAACAGGCAGTTTAATAGCAAGGTGGAAAAAATTCTTAGGAAAGTGTGGCTAATCAAGTAATGTAATCTTCAATTTTGAATTGAATACAACTTTTATTTAGAGTAGAAACTCTATTAAGTAAATCTGTGGAATAGTACCAAGTTCTAATTAGTTCAAATTATTTATCATACACACAAAGTCATGCCTGGAACTACTAAATTTGTTGTAATGTAATCTTCTTCAGAAGAGATAGAGAGGCTCAGAAATTAAACAAGGAAAAATAAAATTGAATCATATACTATACCTATTACATATGGCTATGTAGTGTGAAATTTTTTTGATTAATATAAATTATCTTATTTTATCACTTGACCGAAATTGCACATAAGTATTCATCTAGTCTACCTGAGATTTTCGTTGAATTCTAAAACAAAGAATCATGTCTTTTACACAACTTTAACTATCATCAAGTTTGGACTGGAGATCTTAGGAATTGATGAATTAATAACGATGTTCGGGAATTAAGAATTTATAATTATGGTATTGATAATTTTCTCTGCTGATTACTCAATCAAGTCTTTACCAGTTATATTTTCTATAAATCTAGGTAATGTCTACAAAGAAATTCATTGTATTTTAAAAGTGTTTCTGTTTTATGGTACAACTTGCTTTGTACATACAGTAATTGAGGAAACCTCGTGTATTCGATTGAAATGTAAATTTTTATAGTGTTGTCGAAAATTTTGTAATTGTGTTCAGGAGCTTATATCCAATTATTTATATTTTATTTTGCATTATTATTATTATTTATTACATGAATATATTGTGTAATACAAATATCAGGTAGTGACTTTTGAATTTTTTTATAGATTTTGGACGAATGGATGAGGATGAGGAAAGTGAGGAAGTGGGCGATTCAGGAGGCAGAAGCGGAGACTAAAGGACACACACAAAAGGATAATGACATTCACAATTTATAATGATGTCGCCCTTATTTTTCAAAGTGTTAAAATTGTCATGAGACTTATCCTCTACCAACCAAACAGTAGAAGGGACTAAGCTCAAGTATTTACTAAAGGTATTTCATTCATTGGTAAGCATTATACTGTTGCATTAATCCTATAAATGTCATGGAGTTGCCCTTGTCAGATACTGATAAGGAACAGATACACAGTGGTCTTTTGTAAAATATTTTCGAATAAACTGGTGTGAAAAGCACTTCTTCCAGAGTCTGAATTTTGATTATATGATGAGGTTGAGAAGCGAATTTTAAATATCGTATACCTGTAATTCGTATTATTTTTAATCATTTGACATTGCTTTCCAGCCATTTATGATGTGGAATGCTGTGACAAAGGTCCTCCTTGCCTACCTTTCCTATGCAGGTGTCTCCAAATTGATCTTGCTTTTCAGCTTGTCGATACTATAAAACAAGTCGTGTTCAAACCTTCCAACTTAATATCTCACATCACTATTCATCTATGTTTTCTCTTGAAGTTTCACATGTCTTTAAAGGGAGGGATGATGGTTCTCCAAATTGATTGAAAATTCTGTGCAGATGAGAAGTAAAATCACTCAAAAGACTCCGTCTAAGAAAAGAACAGGCTCACAGTGTACCTGATTTTCCTGTCTCCCAATTAAATATCGGACTTTTTGAAGCTGTTTTATATTTAAGATGTCACATGTCACGAATGGAAGCTGCACAGAGGAAATAAGAAGTGGAATCATCCAGGGAAAAATATTCTCAGTAAAGTGAATTCTCAGTAAAAGAATTCTCAGCTTATCATTGAGAAAAAGATTTTCAAAATGCTTCATTTGGAGCGTAGTATTGTACGGAGAAACCTAGAGGATCAGGAGAAGAGAAGAGAAATACTTGGAAGGATTTTCAATGTGGCCACATGGAAAAGAATGGAAAGGATCCCTTAGATTGACAAAGGTGAAGAATGAAGAAGTGTGTTGGAGTGGAGACAATAAATGAAAGAAGAAGCATTGTTATTGGAGGTCATAAGGAAGAGGAAAGGGAACTGGCTAGGGACATATTTTAAGAAATGAATGTCTGGTGAAAAGATTAATAAAGGGAAAGATTGAGGGGGGAAAGAGAAATAGAGGGAGAAGGAGAAACAATCTGGAGACAAAAATAAAGACGGGAGAATGGTACGAACAGCTGAGGGGGAGGCAGCACAGGACCGGACAACGTGGAGGGAGCAGCGTGCGATTGTGAATCCTGTCCGAGGACAGATCCACCCAGGAAGAAGAAGATGCCATGTTGGGCTGTAATGGCATGCACTGTCCCTCTTAGAACAGGTGAGGATGGATCAGTGAAAGAATTTTGGTGAACATGACTTGGATCGCTCCTAACATTAATCCGAACATGTATGTATTTGGATTGAGAAACATGCTCACAAAGTAAGAAGGGAGAGAGGAAAGGAAAGAGGTTGAAGGGGATGCATTACTGATCAGCATGTGTATCCTACTTGTTGCGCAGTATGCTTCAAAAAGGTACATTACTTAAATGTATATCTTGAACACACATGTGCATTTGTAACTGTTAGAAATTGGTCTCACGACAGAGAAAAAAGTATTTACAATTGGGTATGATTTTTCCCTCAATAGAAGGGCTCCAAGTTTGAAAATGGTGGAAGGACAATTTTAAGAAAGCCGTATTAAGATGCAGCGTGGTGTTAAAATATATCCATTCTGGCCGTATACATACTGTGTCAAATGGAAGGGTGTTTCTGGTTGGTCAGTAACTATTTTGACTAGTGAAGATCGTGCAAATGTCCTCCGGCAGAGAGACTGACTGCAATTCCACCGTTGAAATCCACACAACAAACAACATCCCTGAAACAGTGTCTGAGATACATATGTCCATTCGCTGATTGATGACTTTGAGGTGGATTTCCTCACCAGATAAGGGGTTGGTCGTGACCTGACAGTGTAGGATATATGAGACAGGGTGGTTTATTGTGGAATGTTCACAACCATGATGCAAAATGTAGTTGTTAACTTAGATTTTATTCCGCAGAAAAATTAAACACGACCAGTTATAATCCAACTATAATCATCATCATCTGGTGACATTAGCATTTGAAGCTTAAATGGATTGTCGGAGTACGAATGGGAGGGGGGTGGTGGGCAGGGCATAGTTAAGTTGTTGGAATAGCTATTCTATCAGTATGCAGTCTGTTTCAAATGCGACTAGGCACGTACGTGGGGAGGCGGGGCCAGAGAGAGTGGTGGGAGCTTGAAGCTGGAAATGTGGTCTTGAGGTAACCAATAGGAGTGCGAGTGGGGAAATCCCTCTTCATGGTATCTCACTCTTGTCTTTTGTCAAGCAAAGACAAGCAAGCAAAGCTCTGTGCTTGCTGTGTTGCCAAGTGTGTTGCATTCTCAGTTGGATTTTGATGGACTTAAATAATAACAAATTGTAAAGCTTATTTATACTATTATTCACCATAAATTGTCCTTTTGTGCATAGATATTATGTTACTAAAATTATATCTCAATGTCAAGTTATTCGCAGAAGTGCTTGTTCTATATAACTTAGGTATTGACATAATTCAGCAACACCTAGCTGTATTTTGTTCCTCCCCTACCTCCCCCAATCCACAAATTTCCTCTCTCTCACGAGAGTAAGCGGGGGCTGACGGAAACAGCTGAATCCAACAATTTAACTGTGCCACACCCCTCTCCTCCTTTCGAACAATTTAACCATGCCCCACCCCTCTCCCCCTTCCCCTCCATACTCCGATAATTTAAGCTTGCTCTTCCAATGGCTACTTCACCAGATGATGATGATTATCATCAAAACCAGTTGTTTTTAAGAAGGAATGGATGCTTTCCCCGGTGCATTGCATTGGTGAAGGTTATTCAGGTTCTCCACTGGGTGGTCACACACTACACTGCTGCTAACTTTTCAATGGGAGAGGGGACGACGAACGACTCACCTAACGAAACATAAGCAGCAATGAAGAGTGACCACCAAGTGGAGGACTCGAATAATCTTCACCGGTCATCTTTACAATTTTCTGTGGAATAAAATATAAGTTAACAACTATATTTTGTGTCATTATGGAATTCCAGCAAGTGACAGCCTCCTCAGTGAACTTTATTCACGACCACTATGTAATGAGGATTCAGATTTCTTGGGGAGTGTGTGGCTCTTTGATGTAAGTCACATTCATTTGGTTTGGCTACATCAATCATGAGAGAGATTACTTGCTTCCTTGGCTTTGGGCGGCCAGATGTTTTCACCTGGAAACCTCTAACTGGTGGCAATACGGTGAGTCATCTCTCCACTTACACACGAGGAATTGTTACGTCATTGAGGATGAGGAATGCGATGATGCTCTTACCTTCGCCATCGAATGCTAAATGGTGACGGGACCATTTCTTTGGGATTTGAGAAGTTTATATCAGGCAAGGGACCTTCACACAAATAGAGATTGGTATCAATAGGTCGGCCGTCCATGTTGCTCAAGAACCTCCAGTCATGACGGAGGAAGACTTTGCATTCACCTTGCACCAAAATCATCCCATGTAGTTTGTTGACTTCCAGCACCCTTCCCATTGCCTCCAGTGTGACACTAACTCCTGATACCCCCAATGGTGGGTAAATCTTAACACTATCACTGCTATTCTCACCGAATTTGACATGTTTACTAAACGGATGAACTATGTACATCATGCCATTTGACATGATACATGTTTTCATTCTTATACTTGTGGACTTGTATTGTGCCATCCAATGAATTTTTGTGTTCCCATTTCATATTTCTCAGTCGGCAACACCTGAAATCCTCCATTTTGGGCGGAAGGGTCTCCACCTGGATGGTTATAGGTAATGGCAACAGTGGGATCGAATGGTGAAGTCATTAATGACGTAGTACTCTTGCGTCTCCTGATCCCCCCTCCTGGACCTTCCATTACTGTTCCAGGCTTATCCTAATAACCTGATGCATCATGTGAAGGTTAAACCTTACCTCACATTCTTTCCATTCCCTGAGACATCAATTATCTCTAACTTCAGTACATAGTAGCATCCATTCCTCTTTACAAACATATATACATATATGTACTTGCTTGTATGATAATTTTTCTGTGGTTCACTGGAAGATGACTGCATAAAGTCAAAACCCAGGCAGTGCCTAATAAATTTGTGGAAAAAAACCAAATGCCAATTTATGCCTTAAATGACGATGAATGGTAATCTTAACTGTTAAGGTAGATTTTTGATGAACTCCACTCTCTAACCTCACTTTAACTTAACTCTGCATATGTCATATCACCTATCATTTTAACTGAGATACTTCTTCTCTCACTATATTAAATTTAGTGTCCAACTCATTAGATTAGGTTTAGCATCTAACCATCGCCCTATCTACATAATTCCTTCATTTTCTAAAATTTTTGTACCACTAATCAAAGAACAGTTATATAGATACTTTGAAGAAAACAGCCTATTTACCCATTGTCTATTTGTTTTCAGAAAAGGTAAATTACCAGTTTTGTAGTTAAGCATGTTGTTGATCAAATATTGAATGGTTTTGAGGAAAATTTGAACGTTTCCTCAACTGCTTGTGATATATCCAAGGCCTTTGAGTGTATTGTAAGCTTCAGTTCTATGGTATACAAAAAAAGGAATTTCAATTATTTGAATCTTATCTCTCTAGGTGAAGGCAGTTTGTAACAGTTAATGGCCAAACTTCTCAGCCTTCCACTGTCATACATGGTGTTGCTCAAGGTTTGGTACTAGGTCCTTTATTATTTGCTATTATGATAAATGGCTTACCTAACAATATTTTTTGTAATGTTTTACTCTATGCGGATGACACAACTTTCATCTGTAAGCATAAATATATGGGTAATGCCCCCACCTTGTCAAGCAAAGTAATCATGGAAGCTACTGCCTGGTTTTTTGATAATAGTTTCTCTCTAAATAGGGATAAAATGCTAGTAACTAACTTCTCCTTACGCCCTAAGGTATATGCACAAAATTCTGTCGAATATTTAAATCTAGGATTCAAATTAGATGTGAAACTAGAGTGGGATTCTCAATTTACTGCGGTAATAAAAGTACTCTCGAAATCCATTTATGTGTGAGGAAACGTATATAGGAACACTGTAAACCCTTTTTTATCGAATTATATATATTAACAATATACAGTTTGTACATATTTAAATGTCTATGCTTTGTAAAAAGTAATTTAGAAACCTCTATAAGGTCAGGTGCAAACTCATGTAATACTAGGAAAAAAAATTACTTGGAAGTACCTCGCTTTGGATTGACCAAATCTCTGAATAGTTTTGTGTCACTCAATTATAGGATATTTAATCAACTACCCTATGAGGTGAAAACTGTAAGTTTGCAGAGATTTAAAGGTTTTCTGAAATTGTGACTCATCTCAAAGTCCTATTCTTTGAAGGAATTTTTCGATTGTGAGATTTCTGATCTTTTTTTTTTAATCTCCTTTACTTGTGACAATGACTGTTGTACTAATTGTACTTAATGTCAATAAAAATTATTATTACAATAGTCTTCCATGCCTTAAAATGTCCTATCAGTTTCCCCATTATGCAAGTATGTCCCCATCCTTCTCTTTTTTGATGGCTCTTAGGACACCCTGCCTTCTCGTCTAACAGAAAGGCTTAGTTATGATCAGAAGAAGGAGTCGAAATTGGTTGTGATGGTCCCCAGCATCTTTTACAGATCACCTTCCTAAGTTTGCAGTCTGAAGTTTTGTTTAACCACCTTAACACAAATCCCTCTAACTCTGATTAATTCTTAGTAATGGTTATCATTCCTTCTAAAATGCCTTTTCTCTCTACCTGCCTCTTACCTTTCTCACCCCCACTATTCAACCCTCCATTGCAGTCTTCAACATTCCATCGCCTCTCAATAATATCCCCCTCCCTCCCCCTCTCATCATCATCACCTTCACCCCTCCTTCTTTCCTGCATTCTTTGGATTCCACACTCCGACTATTGGCTCTCCTCCACCACCATTCTCTGCACTTCTTCAATAGTTTCCTTCGTCCACTTCATTCACCTCCCCCAAACCCATGTCTCAAAAAACTCTTATTTATGCCCATCCTTCCTCATGGACCATGTTTCGGATGCTACCCTCCATATGAGGGTTTATCCCTAATCTTTTCTTCACCACTTTCCTTAGGGCACCTCTCATAAACCCTATTTGAAAAAGCATATTTTTCTAATGCAATTCCCTTTCTTCTACCCTTGCCATTATGACCAATTCATCTATGATGCAACCCAAATAATTAAACTTTTCTTCCCTTTGCAGCTTAGTCTTCAATCTACTTTTGTTTTTTTGCAAAACTTCTATGAGTTTTGGCCACTCAACTTTATTGAATGTCTCAAAGTATACGAAGCATGGAAAAACATTTGATTAAATTCTATATTCTGTTTAATCAATGACCTCATCACCTGTCATTTTGTGAGTCCCTTTACTTATCCTTAATTCCAACTGATCCTCACCCAGGTATTCATTTACCATTCCTTCCTATCTTTTACCTGTTATTTTTAGGATCACCTTAGCTGGTTGTAGGATCAAACTAATTGTCCAATATTTCTCACAATCTACAGGTTTCATTTACTTTGGTATTGAACTTAGATAGTCTTCTGGGCAAATTCCTCAAATTATCTAAAAACGTTTTCTCCTATTCCTAAACCCTCGAGTAACTGCTGGAATGTTGTTCACCTCCACTGCCTTATTCCTCTTCATATCCTTTAGTGCCCTTTATAACTCAATATCCAAAATAATCAACTATTATCATCCACATCATATTCCCTCTCTAAATTCAAGTTTAAGGGCCTACTCTCATTATCTTAGAGGTCCTCCATCTTTCCAATATTCTTTCATGTTCCTTTGGTGTCTTCCCAGACTTATCTCTTATATGTAGTAGCCATCATATTTACTGTTCCATTTCTCGACAAGGCTTTAGCTTTCCCATATAGTGCTTCCATCTTCCTTGCTTTTGTGGATTTTCCATGCACTTGAATTGCTCTTTCCATTGTGCCTCATTAGTCTTTCGACTCTTTATTATTTTCCTCTTGATATTTCCTCCTCCTATCATCTGCACTGATGTTTTTACTCTTCAAAGATAGAAATTGAGTACCTGACGGTGTATGTGGAATTGTTTAAAACACTAGTGATAACTATTGAAAAGAAAGAAGTAGCACTTTTCCACAAAAAATATATACAGTACAATGCATTTTGGCTCACTAAGTCATCTTCAGGTACAAGACCCTGGTCTTGTACCTGGAGATGGCTCAGTGAGCTGGAATGTGTTGTACTAAAGCATATATTTTTTGTGGAAAAGTGCTACTTCTTTTTTTTCAATATGTTTTCCATCCACCACATTAAGCCTGAATCAATAATTCTTGCTAGTAAATTGATTGCATAAACTGTTTCTCTGAACACTTTCTGTCTGCTTTCTCTGATGCCCAACTTTGAAGAATTGGAGTAAAAAAATCTAGATGCTGGGCCAATCTGTGCAGTAGATTTGAAAAGCATTTCCTGCTCAGACCTTGAGGTGAATGAGTCACTTATAATGCAACTTGTACTTATGGTTTTTTAAAATGAAGTGGCCACCAAACGACTTTGGAGATCCTCATAGGAAAAAGATCACATGATCTCATTGATGATTAAGTTGGGGGAATGGCACTACTCCCAAAAAGTGTGATGATTACGTAGTGGTTCCATTTCAGCGAAAGCAGCAATTTGAATTGAGAAATAATACAGATTTTATAGGACAATTCAGTGTCTGAGTATTTTAAATAATACCCTTTGTTTGGTAAAGCATTTTTTGCAAAATTAAATGCAAACATTCCATCTAGTGACCCAGTTAAATGCCTATTTTATTTTGTGGGGGTAATATATAAGTCACAAAAGCAATACCGAAGTGATGCTTGGTTTTAAAATCTTCGATTTATTAAGAAAAAAGTGATGTTATTAAGAATTCATCTATAGCGTGTTTACTGTAATTCTATGCAATACCCTGCAAGCTGCCAGTAGGGCATGTGGCAGGGGATGAGCCACCACCAAACATTCACATGCACTCTGAAATGCAAATGTTAAGAAACACATTATACTCTGAAGCAACCTTCATGCAAAACAAAACATCATCATCCCCAAAAGGTGGGATAATGTTAGACTTCTCACTACAAACATGCATGAAAACAACTACAAATACCATCACAATATGCAAGGTCCAAAATTGTAACATTGGCATAATAAATATCAAGGTATTGCACATAATTTGTCTCATTTTCCTAAAAGAAGCTTTTTTTATATTTAAAAAAATGTGTTTTGAATCTTATTTTATATTTTCAAATATTCTCTCTTTGTGAAATGATTGATTGATTGAAGTGTAATCTATGAGTTAAGGTAGGTTTTAGGTGAGCCTAGGTTACAACTTATCTGTATCTAAATTACTCAATATCTGTAATTCCATCTTCAAATGTGAATACTTCCCACCACCAACCAGTCTATCCAATACCCCTATTCTCTTCCTAACCATACCTTGCCTACTCAACATTCTACCCTCCATTATACCCTTTAAAAACACTGCCTCTGAGTACCCCTTCCATCTTCACCTTTTCTGCCTTTTTTGAATTTCTCACTGAAATCCCCTCTCTTCCCCTTATACCATTCTCAGCACTTCTCCATTAGTTTTCCTCTCTGTTTACTTCTCCTTCCTTTGCTCAACCCACATCTCAAAAGCCTCCGCTCTATGCTCATCATCCTTCCTCATGGACCAGGTTTCGGATCTATATAATGCTAAGCTCCATACGGGGATGTTCACTAATCTTTTCTTCAATTCTTTATTTAGGGTCCCTCTCATCAACTCCTTACTTTTCACAAAAGGCTTCTTTTGCTAATGCAATCCTTCTTCTAATATCCTGGCCACTACATCCATTTTCCTCTACGATGCTTCCCAAATAAGTAAACTTTACCACCTGTTCTAATTTGTTTCCTTCTAGTTTGATATTTAGCATAGCCTTCTTACTTCTCAAGAACCTTATTACTTTAATTTTCATCCCAAACTTCTGACACTGGTCCTGTAGAGTGCTCAACAGGGTCTGCAGTCGTTTGGCTAAAATACTAAATAGGGCTTTGTTTTCGGCTAATCTGGCTGATTCTTCACAGTTACAGCTATCTTTAAAAATAATCTGGTTAAATTCATATGAGCATTGTATATTGTGGAGGTACTCTCTTTCTTAATGTTTTTATCTTTAAAATACATACATTTTTCCATGTGGAAGATTTCTGTAGCAACAAACATTTTCAGGTTTTGCATGGTGAAATTTCTCCATTGTGAAGTTTGAGTGAATGGAAACACAGCAATTCCAGATAACAATTTTATTCACACGACCATGGTTTCAGCACTCAGAATCACTGGCTGCAGCATCACCTGACAAATTCTGCACATAATAAAACTTATCTAGAATTGCAGTGTTTTCATTTGTTTAAACTTTCTGTAGCATTTACTGCCAATTTGTATGGACAGAGTGTACATAAACTCAACCTCAAGTATGTATTTCCTGGTACCATATGTATACTCACACAACCTCTTAACAAATTGCAGAATGCATAAACAGGCCAGAGATAGGGTATCTAATATGTTTAATAATGGATTGCAGTGGACTGTTTGCTGAATTAAGTTCTACTTTGAACAGCTTTTCCTTTCTCTGGAATTGCTTGATGGGAAAGCATGTAGATGGTAGATTACTACATGTCATTCTTAAGTGACAACTGTAGTTCATTTGATTATCAGTATGGGGACCCATAAATTCGACTGAGTTTACTTGTTGCAGTGATTTTTTAATTATAACATACTTTTGATTAGGGGCTCTCTGCAAGGTAATGTTCACCACTGATCTGTTTTTATTTTTGGCATACTACATTCTGCATTGAATTGATCTTATGTCCTACATAAACTAACGTTATTCCATTACAACTTTATCAGAATAGCCTCCCTTTCTTTATTCTGCACCTTTCCTGACTTAAAATCTCCTATCTTTTATTTTATTTAATACATCCCTAAAGTAGATATGTTAACCCTACGTTCATGCATCTTTCTAGTATATATTTGTAAATTATGGATAAATAAAGTTATATTGGTTCAAATACATATCATTATATATACATCAATTTGTAAATTCCAGAAGAGTAATAATTGACAATGATTTGGTATGATGTGAAAGAAATCTTCTTGGGGTTCCAGCCCAGTCAGGAAATTTAGCCTAATGTTTCAGTGGCTTACTATACCTGGAATTTCCCTCAGGGCATTGAGAAAGATGGCAATTAGTCTTGGATATATTGACTGCAAATATACTCACCCAGCTGGAAGCCTGAAAACTTTTTTCGAATAATAAAATGCTCTTATTTACCTTGAGCCAATCATAAGCAAACTTGTTTCTCCAGTAGAAGTCACTTTTATCCAGAAAGCAATTAAAATGTTGCATAGGAATCAGACATAAGGTGCAGCATTTGGGAATATCCTGGCATGAACACCACTAAATGACTGAAAAATATTTTGGAAAATCTCTTGGGGCAGTCTTATCAAATGGGGCCAAAGTGCAGACAAATAAAAACCAGACACCCACACAAAGCCATATACATGTTGGTACATATGCATGTGTATAGATTGCAAAAACATAGTCTCAAAGGAATTGAAAAACAATCTTGTATTCTTACATTCAGTAAAGTAGATGTAAAAAAAAGTGCACCACTAGAGAAAAGGAATTAATAATAAGGAAGAATCAAAAGGTAGTCAATTTTTAAATCCCTTGGGGTGTTAAACTAAAGGACGACCATGCTCATAGAACAATCATGACCTTAATAATAACGACCAGGTTCAAATAATCCCAAATATAATTTGATGATTGGCCATTATTAAGTTAACCAAAAAATTATTGAATTTATATTTTCCATTATTTTAAAAATAACTTAATGACAATAATCTACCATTAGCATAAGCCTTCTGAGTGCTGATATCAACATTCCTTCCTAGTATCAATTTGGTGCCCAGAAAAGTGGCTATTTCACCTTATCCTTGCTAAGATCATCTTATATTTATTCACTCATTAAAATATAACATTCTCTGCCTTTCAGCTTTTTTTTTTATTTAATTTTTCTTCAACAAAAGAACATGAATGTTCTTTTTACAGTTGTGAAATATATAGTCCTGGATAACTATGGGTCATCATCATCAGTACTTCAATCCGAAGATTGGTTGACTGCAGCCCTCCATCCTTTCCTATCAAGTGCTAGCTCTC
>WURS02005584.1:0-12614 GCA_011762765.2 Rhinocypha anisoptera
GGCTAAATCTGGAGAATATGCTGGATGGGGTAGCAGTTCGTATCCCAATTCGTGGATTTTGGCCATCGTGACTAGACTTTTTATAAAATATCATACAAAGAGAGAGTCCTAGGTAGAAAAAAAAAATGGCGCAGGAAATGAGATTCCAAAAGAAATTAAAATGCATTCTCAATAACATTTCTAGCATGGGGACAAGTGGAGCGGGTATTTAACAGCTCAATGAGTGTTACAAGATGTTGATTTGGAACAGTTCAGATGTTTTTGACTGGCAATGAATTTTTGACAATGCCAGTCATTGACGAAGAAACTCTCCTCCATTTCACATACCCGTGATTAAACCTCTGGTACTTTCACGGGGAGCATATCGCATCAGTTTTAATGCGGTTTCACATACACTGGGGATTAGGATTCTGTGGGGAGACTAAAAAAAATGCCACGAAAAAAATAAATTTAGGAATTAACTTTAGAGAAACGTCCGGTATCAAAATGGCTTGTAAGATAGAAGAGTTTCAACAATGCCTTGCTTATCAGTGAAAAGGTATCATGCGATATAGTTGGTCCACTGTCGATGTAAATACTTCTTTCCCGTCATCAACCTTCGATGTTTCGAAGTTCGCTAAAAAGGACTTCGATGATTGCGCTTGCACAATAGGAAAATAAAAAAAACTCCGTTCCCTATCTCTGACACGTGCGGCGACAACTGAGAGCTGGAATGATCGAATCTCGTGTTTGATTGGATGATATGGCCGCGGGAATTCTGGCCACCGGAGCTTTTATTCCGTCAAGCACAAATCGAAGAGAACATTTAAATCACCCGAAGGTGGTTGGAGCTTTCTGTTCAGGGGAATTATTTTTGCAACCAGTTTTCCACTGGCAATAGAGCAATCCTTTGTCGGGACCAATCGTTAAAAGTAAAAGCCACGTGTGAAAGATTTTGCAGGATAACAAACAGGATAAGGGCTATTTCTGCTTTTCATTCTGCAAAATTAATAGGAACACCGTTTCAAACTTCCAAAAACCGTCATTAAAACCTTATATAACTTTATATTTGCTTCCACAAGACTACACAAATATTGGTGCTGGTCTTAATTCCCCGACACTTCTTTTCGAACAAAATGTTTATGGTCTATGAAGACCACTTAAATGCTAAAATCACCGACCTGCTTTTCTTCACACGTGTCAAATCACTTTTTTTTATAATTCTTAGGTACTGTCCCAAGGTTCTCTACGGTCCTTGGTAATGTCCGATGTCCGAAACCGTGGTTCTGTTCTGATAAAAAAATATATTTACGTGGAATTTGCTAGGTTTTTGACTCTCCCATTTCGTCATTTAATAGGTTTATGTATTAACGTTTCTCTCGTCGCGTCTATCTGCCATTTAGTGTTAGTTGGTGGAGGTACACAAAGGTAATAATGATAACTATAGGCAGGATTATTTTTCAATCCTGATTCAAATAGGTTTTTCATATAATTTTAAATTGGAAAACACTATTGGTTTCTGATTTAGTAGATTTAAAAAACATTTTCCACGACCTATCTAAGGTTTAGATTGAAGAATAGGATAATTAAATTGTTGGAATTGTCTCTTTCTGTCTCTATCTCTGTTATTATTCGCCAATGAAGCGGAAATATTTAATAGACTCCGTTAATTTATTTTAATTAAAAAAATCAAAATTGGCAATTTCTGCATTTGGAGATGAATTAGAGACATTTCTGAGAATCAATCCTTCATTCGTATACTCCGATTTCACGGGGAACATCGGGCGACTCTGGTCTCATTCTCGCATTGTGGTTATAAAGATGAGTGGCATTCCTTTTGGAGCATGGCTAAGTTTCTTTCATAACCTCATTGTCCTCAGTGTTCACTCAAACGCAACGACGTAAAGTATGTATTCGGGCTAATTTTTCTATTGAAGCGTAACCCGTTCGCATTGTGTTTCTCTGGATTCTGGAAGCTCGCCGCACTAACCGCTCTTCCCCTTTTATTTTTGCTCTTAGCCTCGGATCCCTCCACACATTCCCCGCCCTCTTCTCCCACTCTCCCCCGCGGCGTACATCTCTGGGTGGGTGTAGCAGAGGCGGGAATGAGGAGGGGGGTAGAGAGGGAGGATGCCCATTAATAATAATAAGAAAAAAAACTCCTCCGGTACCACCACGCACCCTGAGTAATTCAGAAAAAGGGTGGGATGGAGAAGGTGGATATGCCGTATTTTCTGCACCTTCAACATTTTTTTCCCTCCTCGAAATCCCACAGAGTCCTCGCATCCATTCACGAAACCACTCCTCTCCGCCTTCTCCTGTGCCGAAGCGTTGTCTATGAAACTTGTCTTCTGAAACTTTGATGAGAAAACTTTGCCTACATAAACTGGCTCTCACCCATTAACTGCTTCTCAGCAATAACTGTGAGTTTTGCGACAATGTCCCCGCTAATCGGACTTTGGCGCGAATCAGCTGCGTGCGATTAGTTCGGGGCCCTCCCTTTTATAGAGGAGACGGGCGCAAGAATACTAAGGGTAATAAGTGTGAACTAACTTTTGAGAGGGAAGTGCACTCTTTACCCTCTTTTTACGCCCTTTATTGGTTAAATGAAACGACCCGCGATACAAAATTGCTCTAAGTGTGGAACTTTGGCTATTGCTGGCACTGAACGTAAACGTCAGCTGTTTCTCGGCAGTCGGCGAGAAACAGGGATTCAATAGGGCTACTTTCTTATCTTAATTATAATACAATATATAAATTATAATCCATGTTTTGGCTTATTCGATTCGATAAAAATTTGTTCTTTGATGAACACAAAAGATTTTGTAAAGACACGAAACGTTCAAAATAGTCTCTGATTGATAGTGTTGCAGCCGAAAGTCTGCTTCGAATACTTTGTTTCTGATGGTAACCACGAAATATATTTTCCTCTGTGGTAACTAGTTTCAAATTGATATCGAATGAATATTGTAATTTACGTAATTTTGTATTTCTGCTAGGTGGAATCAGAATGTTATTGTCATTATTAGGATAGGAGGGCTCCGATTGGTGCCCAGGAGTTTTCTCCGGCCCCGAAATCGAAAATCTAAACTCCTTGTGACACCATTTATGCATACCATTCATCTCCTTTTCACTTTTCCTTGTTTATATTTAACGCAATACTGCCATACTTATGCAGCGTTTAATCTTGAAAGCGGATTTAATGAAGAGTCATGGACGCATTTACCGTCAAATTCTGCGTAAGAAGGTAATAATACGCCAAAGACATCGTGCGTGCGCAGTGATGTTCCGCTGCAATTTATACCCACGAAATTAGTAATTATTTTCATGTTTCTCTGTCTACAACGAATCAGCTCTTCCCCATAATTTTTCAACTGACGGATGAGAGGATAGTTGGATTGTTACCATGGGAATCTGTGATCTAAAACAACGAATTTTTTTCATTTCTACAATTTTTGTCATTAATATTATACATCAACACATGCATTTAAGTATACGGTATTTAGTATGAGACTCTGTTAAAAACCTTTTTTGTAACTTTGTATAGCTAAGGTTCTGCTTTTTCTTTAGTATCTTTTAGGAACGAAGTTATACATACCTAATTTGGTTATGGTAATGATAATATTCACTACTTCCGACGAGATAACTTGCAAACTTTTAAATATAAATATATACATATATATAACATACTATATATATTTATATACACACACTAAAGTTTGTTCACACTCGTGAATGAATATTCGTTACAAACACAACAAAAATAGACACAAAGATAAAGAAACTAATTTGTTTTTTTTTATTTTCGGTGGATGCTAAACGACCTTCTTCAGAAGGGAGAGTGGATGCCAATGGGTCTGCTATATAAATACATATAAATAAATAAATATTGGTATATATCTAAAGCGGTGAGAAGTCAACACTTGTGAATATAACTATAATTTTAGACATTGTATATATACATCTTAGATATTATATATATAACTATAATTGTACAATTATAGTTATATATTTTTTTTGACCCGGCTTTCGATTCTAATACACCATATTGGAGAGAAAGACTTTAATTTTCCACATAAAAACTTAATACTCAACATCGTCAACTGATGTTTTAAAATCGAAACCCGGGTCAAAGTATATCTGTGTAAGTTTTCAAGTTATTACGTCATAAATCCACCCGCATTCCACAATATCACGCCTGAATTTTCACTAAGTACTTAATATACTCTACATGAAGGTTTGACTGACATTTACTTAAAAGCAGAACTATTTTTTTATCTGTGATTTTTCTAAATTTATTCGTATTCCGTGAATAACTGGCGCAATATGTGCATATGCCTACTTTTGTCTCAATCGTGCAAAAATACGTAGTTTCCATTTATGCTCAGCTCCAGTCATCCTTCCTCATCGTTGATTGTTTAATGGAATCACTTAGCGGAGCTAGGCTATCGTGATAAAGGAAGAAAAACTTTGCAGTTACAGAGAATAGAAGCATTCTGTCGAAGCTTGCCTTTCTCCCCATTAATATCCTCATTTCGAGGTCCCACTCCCACGCACGCGCGCACACTCGCCCGGGAGCTCTCTCCTTCCATTCGGTGCTGTTTCTCATTCTCCGAGACGTCTCTCATGTCCACCTGATTTGGAACGTTCCCTTTCACTCCCGTTCCCGATCTCTCAATCTCCATCCACGAACCTCCTTCTCCTTCGCCTTGCCTTTTCCTGCTACACGCTCATCACTAAAAGAAACTCACTAAAATGACCCGCTTCTTTTTTTCCGGGTCTCTCATCGGTGATGATTCCAACTGGGTGACCAACCGAAAAAAGAAGGTTTTTTTAAAGTGCGAAACATGCTCGTTTGTTCTCATGTGATGTTCTATCGTGTACCTCTTTTTCTGTTAGTGATTACTGGTTAGATCACTAAATGTTTTTTTTTAAACATGTGGAAATCAGCAGTCGAAGGTTGCAAACATCTCTACAAACGTCTGAAAAATTCCGACATCGTGTGTTGGACTCTTTTCACAAAAAGTGTTATATTTTTTTCTCAATTTTCATCGTTTTGCGGATTTGAATCATCGGTAAAGAATTACAAATGGTGGATTTGGTCAAGAACCTAGGAGTAGCAGTGAATAAATAATTATTATTTGCTATTGCTGATAACATTTCATGGGATCTGCGAATGTAAACAGTTTGCGGTTCACGCAGTAATGTTTCATCAGACACGTTATGGATGGGAGTGATTTAAATGCGAAAGAGCGTCGTTATCAATATCTCATGACACTCCTCATTCGTTAAATCGCACAAGATTCGTGAAAAATTGCTATCGGAAGAAAAATAATGTTACAAAGATTCTTAAGGAACTAAGTTGGGAGTCGTTAGTTCGAAAAAGGCAACACTAGATTTAAATCTATTGAAAAAACTTACAACTGAATCGATTCGAACCTTAAAAATTCGATAATGAAGTTCAGTCAATTATTCGTAGCCAAACCTATATACAGGGCGGTCCGATATCATATTAAATAAAGTCAGACATATAGATGCACTGACTAGCAAATTTAGGGATTCCTTTTTATCGCGGAATATGCACCGCTCGAAAGATAGAATAAGAAACCACTCGAAAATAAATTAAATAACACATTAAACTATATATAAGAGAAAAAAGTTGGTGTTCTCATCCCCTGACCCACAACGTTAGATGAATCGCACATTATACTTTTAAATTCAGAACTAAGAGTAGGTAATAGAAAGTGAATTGAACTTTTTTCGTCGTGGTTCATCGAAATTTCTCAACCTACACAAGAAAAATAATTAATGTGTAATGGAAAAACATCCTGTAGAAGTTTACCTCGTCACATGTTGGGTCATGTCATTAAAAGATGAATATCCTTGTTCGAAATTCGATTTTTGTCAATATTCGATTTTGTCGATTTGCGATTGATATCCTATTTATATTCATCCAGGAATTTTATTTTTTGAACGTTATACGTAGAATGAAGAGCATTTTTGTTCTATAACAAGTTTATTTTAGCATGGTTGGTCTAACTATTACACAACTATTCCGAAGTAAGGAAGGATTTTGTATTTTTTTTATCAATTAATATCAGAAAGGTTGAAATCTTTTAATTAATCCATCAAAGGTATCAGTATTAACTACATTAAACTTCTATATGAGTAAAAAACCGGAGTGGAAAGTAAATTACGATCGTATAATGATCCATTGAGAATGGATTGGTTTCATTTTCCAAAGATCATAACCTGGTGTGGGGAAAGTTTCTCTTAAGACTCATTCAGTTTTACATTTTCCCGGACAAATTTGTCACCAAATTTCCTCTTACCGGGACAATACGGGATTGATATCTTTCATCGGATGCTGGGAATTATTTGAACAACTTCAGAGGCCTTCACGTAAAATAGCTTTAGTTAATACGCAGCTAATTCTGACAGTTTTCTCACTGATAGTAGGCATGACTCACGACGATCGAGAAGCCTCGCCTAACGCCTTTACCTTTGTATTTCGTACGATGTTCAACTTTTTATGATCAAAGGGGAGTCAAGTGGTTAGTGGAATGTTTTTGTGTGGTTAAAAATATTGGCTACGCTACTATTTCACCACTAACCATGCTGTCACAAGTTGACGTAAGAGTTATAAACCGGAACAACAGAGAATTCTATATTACAGTATTTGTATAAAATGACATGGAAGAAATGAGTACACATCCTTTTGTGTCTAATCGTAAAATAGTATTTTCAATTTGTATTACATTTTAGTAAGTTTCCTTGTCAGAAATTGAGTTGATATAATTAAATTAGGCAATTGAAACAATACTTCTAGCGTTTATGGCAAAATTCCAAATTGATCATTACTTAGGACTCGCCATTATCATATATAAATAGTAGATTTAAACCAAAAATTTCTGTTGCTGGAATTTTTACAGAAAAATGATAATAATATAACATATTCTGTGCGAATTTATTTCGAAGTTTAGTTCCCTGAGAAGACCATCTAATAAAAAAACGTTCTCACATAAATTTGACTAAATTAATGCAAAGATAATTTTTAAATAGTAAGTCCCATAGAAAAATATGATTAACTTGAATATATGTAACATATATTCAATTAAACATATTAACATATTCATAACACCGTAAAGTCTGGAATTAAGTTTTGACATAAGATAACTACGAATTAAGTTTAGGTAAGGAAATTTACGAAAATAACTTTATTCCCTTGTTTGTACTCGAATTGATATTTGGTTACAAGTAAAACAAGTACTTATATCACAGCTAAAATATTAGCAGGGGATATATTTATATATATATATATCTGCTTTGGTAACCTGAAATTACTCGTAAAAGCCCTTTAAATGCAAGAAATTTAATTTTTAACTTTAGGAAAATCCATAGGCATGATAATATTTTTATAACTTTGGATATCATTAGCAAAGGAGAAAAATTTAAGATTAAAGTTTGTCAATTGAAAGGCATGACAACGTTAATTGTATCGATATTTCTTTATAATAGTTACACGTTTCAATGGAAGAGGATATTGCCGATTCATTAGACTCTTGACCTTATTATGGTAATAGAATCGTTTCAATCGGTAGTACATCCGTGGTCGGGAGTTTTTGCTTTACTTCTCCCAACTTGAAGTTGGGAGAAATAAAGGAAAAATAATGTTTATGTGAATAAAAGATTTTGCCTACAATTATAAGAAGGCTTTAATTACAAAGGTAGACGGGTTGTAAAATTTCTAATTCAAATTTAACCATGAATTTTAAAACGGTTTAAAATAAATCTTCATCGCAATGCTCCTGTTGCATTAAGCGTCGGAGGGTCAGTGCTCAATAATAAAAATGCCTCACTAATGGTCTGAGAGGGTAAATTATGCAAGATGACGGCCCCAAAAATGGTAGATTTTTAGATCGGTTGACGGATATTACGGTTCCCTTTTTGGTACCACGAAGGCGGAAGGAAATGCCCGCTTGCGCCTTGAAATTTATGAATGCTTTGAGCAAAAGTGCTCACCTCTGCTCGGCAAACTGCTCCTCGGGATGAAAATCGCGAACTTCTCTGTGGTTCGCTTCGTGTTCCTTTTAGTTTAGGCAGTGCTCCTTGGGAAAACGCATTCAAGACGGATAAAGAGTGCTCGGTCGACGCATTAGGACGACCAGGAGAAAAGAGAGAGAGAGAGAGAGAGAGATGGCTGGCGCGCAAGCACATGGGAAATAAAAAAATGATGGCTTCAAATTATAATGATTCAGAGGCTTAGGGTAAGGAGTCTTGTACTCCTGCCTGAATATTCCCACGCACCACATTTACCCTGCGCCCTCCTCTCATTCGTTTTTGCTTCCACGCATTTCTTCACCACACCAATTCGCCAAGGGGTCTTGTATCATTTCCTCGTGTCGCTCAGCTCCTAGATAATTTCTGGTGTTCCTCTTCCTCTCGGGCACATTTTACGACTACGAAGAAGACAATGGGATTTTACTCTAAGCGCGATGGAATGGAATACAATGCTTAACTTTTTCAACACCAATAAAAATAGTTGATATTAAATCAGAAACAGCTAATCATGCGAGATCAGGGTTAATACTGGTTTACATTTTTCTTCAACAGTAGATTGCTAGAAGCCTTCTAAACCGATCATGATGATAAATAAATAAATAAATAAATATATATATATATAGGCCGGGATGATAAATTAATGTACCTATTTTACTTTTGCAACGAAGTTCAACATAGTCACAGCACATAGTCACTTTTGGTCGTTCGTAATATTTTGGTGCGTCTTTTCAAAATGTTTTGGAGGCTCAGCCTTAGATCCACATTAATATTTCTAGGGAACCAGGTATCAAGAATAAATTCAGAGACCTGAAAAACTGACGGTTTACGCCTGTCAGCTTGACTTGATTAAATTGATAGCCAGTCTTTGATTATTTTGCATTCACAATCTCTTCCTTCAGAAGAAACAAAGTTAGACGCTGTCGCTGGGGCCACGCGTTACCAAATTGGAGGAGGAGTGTAACTATTTTTACTACAAAAATTTGCCATCTTATAAGTTAATAAAATTAATATTGAATTTAGGTATTTATTTTCCTTTTTTTAATTTTAAAGTTAAGAGTTATTTAATAAAATCTACTCATTCATATTAATATGGACTAAAATCCAGGAAATAATCCAGAATTTTATTCGGCTTCAAGACCAGAAAACTTTTTCCTTGCTTCATCTTCTTACAACTTTCTCCTCTTAGCTTTCGTCTGATTTCTACGCCCTTTTGTTTTCCAACACCTTCCTCCTCTTTTTATTTTCTCCCAACCCCACCAATATTTTCACACTTTTCATTTAAGTTTTCTCAACTTTATTTTGCAAACGTAATCCCAGGTTGAATTGGAAAATTTTCCTTCTCCGTAATTCATTTTATATTAATGGGTTTCCTCTTTCACATTGAAGCCATTTAAAAACTCCTTGTAATTACTCAAAGTTATTAATCAAGTTAAATTATTACTTTTGTCATTTAGAGAAGTGTGGGGAAAAATTCCCTCTGTGGTCAAAAATGTGAATTACTTGAGGAGATGTTGTTGCACGTAAATATATTTTAAATCAACGCCACGAAGTGATAAGGAATGAATGATAAATTGAAAGGTTTTTCCAAGTTGTATTTGCGGGTTCATTCTCTCCTATTTTTATTTATTCATAATCTGAGGAACGATGAAATTATCTCTCTAGCATTCTAGTAAAATCATTTTCGTTAAGATGAAAGGATGTGAAATATGTAAAATTAAAGATTATGTATTATTTAAATACCTTTCATGCTATCCATAACGAAGGTATTTAATGATGATAATAAATGCCAAGTTTTGATGACATTTCTCTTTTCAAGTTTGTTAATATTGTAGTAAAGCATATTTCTGAAAGTCATTAATTTTTACTTATCTCATTATGATGAACTGCATTCTGTCCCTCGGATCATTTTTCCGACGTAACTCGTACGCATAATAGACGGAGTAATTCCTCTCAGGCACATTCTAAGAAAAACTAGTAACCACCCTAAAAGAGGGGCATACTTTCTCCTCGCCGTCGTTCCCCAGAGAATCAGTGCCTCATTAGGCGCGAAAGCGTCATGTCACAGCTATCGCATGCATGAGTCCACCGCGAAAACATTCCCTTGGTGCTTAAATTCATTAATTTTTTATTGCAGGTTTATTTTTCTTCTCGTTCCGTGTCAATTACCACTTATTATTATCCCGCTGAGGAATAAATTTCTCTTCTGCTTTCTATTAGATGTAATTGGAAATGGGTGTCCGTATTCCGAAAGGCATCGCGGAGGGTGTGGGAGTTAGGAAGGTGAAATGGAAGAGTGGGAAGGAGAGAAGAGTGATGTTTCCATAAATGAGAATTTTTAGAGAAAGTGAGGAGCAAAAACTTAGGAATGTACAAGAGAAGACATTAGGTACATTCAAGCCTAAGGAATTAGAATATGTTGCAAACGAAGTGATAATGAATGTGGTATGATAATTTTTCATAGAATATATTTATTTAAGTATCAATTGAGTATGATATTCTAGTTAATAAAACCCAACAACTCAAGGAGGAAGAGCTTCTAAGCTTCTAGACTTCTAAGCATTGAAACCTGAGTATCATCATATGCGAATTTTTTCAAATGATAAAGTGCAGCCCAAAAATTTTAAGAATCGATTTGATCATGTTAATGATGTCGTTGGAAGTCACGAATGTTGGTTAATTCGAGATTCCTTTGCCACGTTACCCATTTTCCTTAGTTTTCAAAAATTAGGTGTTGAGGCATTATGGAAAGTGAAGAATTATTTTTATGAAGTTAATGCATCTGTTCCCGGAGAAAAAGTAACAACGAGGTAAGAATTTTAAGGACACAAATTGCAAAATTTATCCATTTGGGTCAGCTCTATGGATTCTCCATATTCAAACTCCCTGCACATTCAAGATTCACGAACCCATTTCGAGACAAAGGAATCATGTTTACGAGAATACTGACAGTCCCTCTCTCGTAAAGTATTCATTCTACCTTATTGTGCCATTCAGAAGAGGATATTTCATCTGTGGTCCGATCGAACGAGGTGTTTATATTTGTTTATTTGTTTCTCTCACAGATATCCTCTGAAATACCAGTCAGTCTTGAACATCGCGAGAAAAGAACTCTTTTGGACCTTGTTTTTTAAGGTATCCATGTCTACGGCTGTTTCATTTAAGAAAAATAGCAGCCTTGGAAATTCGTAACTCGGGTCCACTCTACCAATCCATGATAACAAGACCCTGCTGCGTGTGTAAAATTACAGAATTGAATGCCGTAATAAAAAAGAATTAAAGCGGAGATCAGAAATAGGGGAGATGGGGGAGGGAGGGAATGAGTTTTTAGAACGAATGTATGGGAAAAGGTGTAGAGACAGACAGACGAGGAGAGCGACGCCCATTTCGACGACGAAAGGGACCTCCGTAGGAACGGACGGAAGGGAGAAAGTCTCCACCACCACCTGCGCGTGTAAAAAAAAAGAATGAGACGAATGAAACGGTCCCGTGGAGAGGACGAAAGAAAGGAAATGGATGGGAGGAGGAAGAAAAATAAATAATACCACGTGTGCAGGCATGGACGCGTTGGGGGAGGGGGCGAGGGAAGGGGTAAGGTGGACCCGGAGTTGCTCGGAGAAGAATAGGGTCGGTCCCTGGCCCGTTCTTCTTTCTTTCCAGCGAGGAGGATGGCGGAGAAAATCTCAAGGCGATTCCTCAAGGCAGGGCGCGAGGGACGACTGGGGTGAGGGAGGGGGGAGAGGGGCATATATATTCTTATATATATATATTTCCGGGGAGGGGGAAGGGAGGGTTGTCAAGGGAGGCTCCGTGTGAGGTGTCGTGAAATATAAAGGAGAAATGTTGGAGGTGTGACGCAGAGAAGGAGGAAACGCACACACGGGTTAAACGCGGGAATTGCGGCGGGGCGTTGGGGCGAGTGTGTGTGTGTATGGGGGGTGGGAGAACATAAGGGGGTCGGGGGGTTGGAGGGGGGGTTGGGGGTCACCGGAGGGGTCGTAGGGCTCTCGTTATTCATTACATGTCTCCCGGAAGGGTTGTGCGAGTGTGATGCGGCCGGGGATGTGAAATTTCATTCATTTGCGCGGCGGCAGTTTCTTTATTTCGCGCGTGGAGCGTGGGGCACCAGGCCAGCCAGCCTCGACCCTTTTGGAGGTCAGGCAGGCCCCCTCCTTCGGGGTCGCCCCCTTCCCACAAGGGCAAGGTCTGTGCGAAATGGCCTCGTTGACGCCGGGGGCGGGGCAGAAGGGGGCGAGAGAGAGAGAGGGATGATGTGAGAGGGCAAGGGGGTGCGTCGGATGTGGTGGGGAGAGTGGATATATGTATATATATATATTTGGGTGTGCATGTGGAGGGGGGGGGATGGGCTTCCTGGGGCGAGGGAGAGGAGCCGAGGCGGTGATTCGTGTGACGTAGTTCCCTACTCTCCTCCTGGGACGGTCCGCACCCCCCCCCCCCCCCCCCCGCCCCCTCTTTAAAAAAACCCCCCCTCCTCTTTTCCCCCCCCATAAATTCTATACCGACGGCCCCCCCCCCACCCCCCCCCCCCCCACCCCCTTTCCTTTCTCTCCTTCCTT